>CAJVPL010000702.1:0-21160 GCA_910591945.1 Ambispora gerdemannii | reverse complement strand
ACGATAGAAATCGTTTCCTATCGTTTTCTATCGTTTACAAACGATAGCAATCGTTTGTAAACGATAATAAAAAAAACTGATTATTATCGATTGATCAACAATCGATAATAATCGGTGGGAGTGTTGGTAATCGATTGCCAATGAATATGGTTGGCAATCGATTTCCAACTGTATCAGAAATTTGCTGATGTAGTCAATAAAGCCAGAAGATTATTTGAGAATATCTCAGAACAATCAATTTTGAATTTAAGAAAGTTATCACTAACTAAGCTTAAAAAGTTGAAGAATAATGACTTTGAAGAATTGCTGAGTATGATAGAAACTTGACAATTGACATTGAATTTTATGAAGCAAAATCTTAATGAAAAGGGACCTGTTATAATATGAACTAATTATCTTATCATTTATTGAACAATTTATATCATAATATTATTGGATAATATTTATTAATATCTTATTGGACACTAGCTAGAAGAAATTTATTCATTAATGTTAGATAATAGAACAAGCAATATGATTATAGCAAAGTTAGCAAACTGATCCAAGCTAAATTAACAATTTGATCATAGCAAAAACAGCAATCTGATACTAATAAAATAAGCAATTAGATCTTAGTAAAAGTAGTAATAGTATTATAACAAAAGTAATTTTTATAGAATCATCAAATATTATAAAAGCAATGCAACTTAGCTAGTGATTGAAAAATAAATTGTAAAAGTTGAATACTTCAGAAGTTAAAATACTTCAATAAATATCTTGTTAAATAACTTATTAAAAAGTTATATTTGATATTGGTTTTGGTCTTGAAAGATAGATCACTATTAAATAACCAATTGTTATATTTGACTTGAAAAATAGTCATTTAGAAGACTTATTGTCTTGGATTATTACTTTTAAAGTTATAAAGAAACTTAGTAAATTTTAAGTGAAGTTATTGAACATTATTCTAGCTCATCACAACAAGAACACATGTTACCTATCTTTAATAATCATATTTAGTCTCTCTCATCATAAAACTTAGTCTCTCCCACCTTTTAGTTAATAGAAATACATGATTAATATATCAAAAACTTAAAGCATATAAAAACAATAACAATAACAATTTCTGGTATTATAATTAAACTTGAATTTACTTCTTTTTCAAAGTCAAGATATTAAAAAAATTAATATTATCTACTAATTCAATTGGTATTTTAATAATATTCATTGAAAATTGTGATCTGTTATTACTAATCTCTATTTTGACTTCTGGACATTGTTGTTGTAATTTCAAATATAATTTATTTGCTAATATTATAATTTCATCAGGAATATTTATAAAAGATATAATAAGAAAAAATAAAGTAGAGTTCTGAAAAAAAGTCTGGTTTAGTTCGAGTCTGGTTCAGTTTGAGCTTGAATTAGACTCGAACCTAACGAAAAGTCCAGTTCAAAAATTTGAACCTAATTAAAAGTCTGGTTCGAATTCAGTTCGAATTTCAAACCAGACTCAAACTTGACAAAATTTTCAGTTTGAGTTCAAGTAAATATTTGTTGATGTTCTAAGTAAAGTTGTAGCCAGAAATAAGAGCTACAAATTGGTATAAGATAATTATCATTAATAATAATTATTCAGAGAGTTACATAGCATTTACGATCAAATTTAATAAACGTAAAAATAAAAACACTTTAGTTATCACTATGTAAACTTTTAATTCTTACTAAATACCATAAATTGTGCTTATAAGTAAATTTGTAGCTTATATTTAGAGCTATAAATCGGTATATGATACTATATGCTGATCTTTAATCAAACTCGAACCAGACTCGAACTCGTATAATAATTCAGTTTGAATTCAGTTCGAACTTCGAATCTTTCTTGAACTCAAGTCAAAGTCTGGTTTGAGTTCAGTTCGAATTTCGAACTGAACTCGAACCTGGACAAAAGTCCAGTTCGGTTCAGTTCATAGGAACACTAGAATAAAGTAAATAAAAGTATATAAATAAGAAAATAATAAGAAAAAACTAAATTTTTATAAAGATTTTGATGATTTTATATATTTTTGATTTTTCAGAAATATAAAGTTAAAATTAAATACTAAATTAAAATTTAAAAAGAGATAATAATTAAATGATTATTTATTTAAAAAATTAGAATTATAGAATTCTTTTAATAGATCATATGATCGTGAATCTTCTACATTTCTAGATTTATATAAGAAACTAATTTTTATTTCAAGTTTACGAGTTGCTCAGTATCTGCTTTTATTTAATAATTTTTTTTTAATATATTACTATGGTTTGTTCCACAAGTTTGACAGATACGATCTCAAATTGGTTCAGTTCTTTTTTGTGTTGGCTGTTGTTTGACAGATCTTTTAGATGTAACTATATATTTGTTACTTGACAATGATCAAGGAATACTAACAGTATCACTATTTTTACTAATGATTTGTGTTCAGATGTCAGAAATATTGTTGTTATCACTTGTTTGTGACCAATTGTAAGAAAAATAATGATACTCATTACAAGTTTATTTGATGTATATTATATACAAAAATTTCCGAAATCAAAGTGATATTGTGACTTTGTTAAATATATTATATTTTTATCTTAGTGTTTTTGTATAATTTTTTCCCTCAAGAAGCAAATAAGAGTTCTTTTCGTTTTATCTTGGACATTAATATTTTTCGGTGTATAAATTATATACTACGTATTCGTGGGATTCAGTTTTTTCTTTAATTTTCAAAGCACTCAGTGAGGTGTTGCTTTGGTAGCCATGAGATTTACAAAATATTAAATGATACTGAATTGATTATTCTATCTCGATATTATAATTTAGCACGAGCAATCGTTGCAGTAATAATCCTAAAATATAAAATATTAAATAATTCTATGTCGACATTATAATTTAGCGCGAGCAATCGTTGCAGTAATCAATCCTGAAAAAAGATATTTTAATAAATTAGTCGAGAAACAAAAACATTCAGTGCAAAATTGTAAATTCAATTCTTACCCGAAGGATCGCTAAAAGGAACAAAAATATCGGCATCCTTCCCACTATTCTTTAAGCCAAAACGTTCAAGATCAAACGCGAAATGATGCTTGTTAGGTAATGCATAAGAGACACTCTCCAATTCTGGATGTTTTTCAAGTGCTTGTTTAGCCATTAAATATAATGTCGCTTGTACAGATGCACTATTGTCCGTGGAAAACGTCTTTAACGTAACATCACGAATAGAGGCATATATATCATCAAAGGGAATCTTAGTGATTGATGCTGAATTCGGGATTTTAAAAGTCCAGGTGGCATCTATACTCGTCGAAAGAATTCTGTCGTCTGTTTCCTCGAGAGTTGTGTCTATAAAAAATATAATCAGAACATTAAATCAATAAAAACAAATAACAAACACTTACACTTACACTTATCTCTAACGAAAGAATGAAACGCGGACCCGGTAGTTTTCAACACCAACAAATCTTTTAATCCAGAATCAATCATAACCGAGTATTCTACACCTGTATTCCTAGAAGCAATGACACGCGTACTCCTAGTATAATCACCATCACGTAAAAAAGAATGATTGTGCAGTTTTCCATCGATCAACATTCTCGTCCATCGATGTTTAATAATCGAGACATGTACAGTGGACACATGACTATACTGGGAAATGAAATGATCTCCGATTTCAATAGCAAACAATTCAATGTGTTGGACTTTGGCGGATTTTTTTGCAAGAATGTATACAGTATTTTTTATAGAATCTGTTGCAATTACTAAGGAATTGTCTGCTTTAGTATACGCTTCTTCAAAACCTCCTTCCAAGAGGACGCGTATCTTTACAGTGAAAATGAATTAGTAAATTTTATTAACACGCAAACTATCAAAATACTGATCAACTATCGAACTCACCGTTAATTCTACAACTTCATGCCAATCGCCGTTCCGAATGACTTTGACCAGCCTTACGCGGTCTTTCCCATATTGTTGTGACTTTAAAGTAACGTTTGACATTTAGTTTATTAATACATTCAATAATGGATATTGTTGAAGATGCTACTTATGGTGTATCAGATTAAGTAAATCAATTATTTGATCGATATGATGTGTATTACACAATTTATTTTATTCACCATTTAATCTAAGGACTTATTATATAAAATAACAATACACTATTTCATCATCGATACTCCCAAATCTTTTTAAAATAATATGCACCAACACCCACTGACAGAATGCTTAATGTCAATGGAATCGGTTTTGGATTTTTAATAGATCGTGGAACCATTGAACTCGCGAGAACAGTGGAAGCAGCTTTTTTTGAAATAAATCATTAATGAAACTTGTTAAATAAAGTGAAAGAAAGCTTCCATGAAAAATCATAATGTTTTTTACCGGCCGCCAATTCATGCCCATAATCAGCATTTTGTTGGATCCGATATCTTTGAGCGAAAAAAAAGTATGATTTTAACTTTTTACCTCTTCCTCGTTCAGATAATAATTACAACTTTATTTACCCTGCAATACCATATAACACTCCAATACCCAATCCAGCTACCAAAGATGGAACGGAACGAGCACGTGAATAAGCTGCTACTCCACCAATTGCACCTAAAAATAATGATAACGATAAATCAAAAAATTAGAATCGAAACAAAAATAATTACATGGTGTAAAAATGATTTTTACATAAACCAGCCATCGTGTATGCAGGATGATGCGCCATTTTTCAGAAAATAATTAAATTTTTTTGCATTTTATATAAAGCGTGGCAAAATTCTTGATTCATCCATGATTAACAGATTCTTTGATTCAGCTGCGCCATATATGTATTACTAGAGTGATTATTTCTTTTTATAGTTATGATAATTTTTTTAATAGAAATAAAGTAATTAAATTGATATTTTTCTTATTATATAAACCTAAAAAAGTTGAAAATAAAGTGAATTATATAACTAGAAAGCTTCTATTTATTTATATATTATCAAAAACAAGTTTCAGCTAAAATTATTTGTAGCTAAAACTTGTCCCATAAATTATCAATCATATGAAAACAAGATATTTTTAAATCAATATGTCAGGAATGAACATTTTTTCACTAAGTTATAGTAAATTGGCTTAACTACAAATTGATGACCTTTTTTTTTGTATTATCTGTGTAATGTGCTTTAGCTTTCAAAGATTATCAATTTTATTTCAATCTTTAAGTGTCATGCACTGTGCAATGGAAATTTTATTAGTCGAAATCGAGGGTGTGAATAACAATCCTTTAGGAAATCCGTAATTATCTGAAAAGGCAAGCGTATTTTTACATCGAAATAAAAATAAGTAGTGTCGTCTATCTATTCTTTGTCTAATCCCTTTTTTGTGACTAAATGTCCAAAATAAATCATTTCTATTAACTGTAGTATTATTATTAATTATAGCAAAGATATGATTGTTACTTTCCCTTTTTCTCATTTGTCGTCGATGATTTTGTTTTCGATTTTGATATCGATATCCTCCGTGCGATCGCTTTCGGTTTGTTGTGTGCAAAGAAAAATTTACATATTATTTCAACTACCCACGCGAGACCAAAGTCAAGAAGCATGGTGGCGGTGAGCTTTGTTTTGAACTGCAACAAATAAATAATAAGGTTCTGTCTGGATTTCTGTGTGAATGAATCAAAAGGTAGTGACATAAAGTTTAAATGATCACACTCACATCAAAAGGTTGTGGTACTAGTGACAACCAAGAATTGAGTTCCGGGACGAATTCGGTGGCACCGGCTATAGCAATGGCGCCTACACCTAATAACCCGTAATAAAGGAATGTGTTTTCTCGTAGGCTTTCTCGGAATGGATGTCCCTTTTTTCAATGCACCCACGAAAAATTTTGATGAAAATAAATCCTACCGGTTTTTTTTTTTGATTAAAAATGATAAATTTATACAAATAAAAAATTTACTTGGTAGTTGATAGCAAATGTCGACACTTGCATTGAAAGTGCAATTAGATATACAGCTGTGTTTAATAGACTAGGCTCAAATTCACTTTCAGAATCGACATCTACTATTCTCTTTCTAATAATAAACCAAAATTTTAGTTAAATTAATGAATGAATAAATAAATAATAGGTGAATGAAATTCTACACTTACGCCTCGAATTTAAACACCAAATCAACAACATATACTAATGCCGCGATATGTATAGCAAATTGTCCCAAGATCGATAGAATTATATAAAAATTAAATACATTTGCTTGAGGACGTTCTTTCGAGAGTTTGTCAAGTGGCTAAGAAACAAACAATTATTTTTATAAACGAATTAAGAAATAAAACATGGTGACGATGTTAAATTGTAAATAAAAAAATTATATTTCGATTATTACTCACCTTGGCTTTTGAGATGCAAAGAAAACATACTGCTTGCATCATGCCTGAAATTGTGGCTTGCCTAAACAGAAAAAAATTCAATAAAATTGGTAAAGGCGATATTTATTTCATTGGAAGGAATTTTTAATACTTACAAGTCACCGTATTTTATCCCTTCTAAATGTAATACACTTAGACTGTATGCGGAAATCAGGCAATTCAGAGCAAGAATTTTGTACATTTGAATAGTCGCGACAAGCGTACAACGACCTTGTCGTACTATATTTGTTACTATACGGGGATTAGAAAATTGTAAGAATTCAATGATATTTTATAATAATCATCTGATATTAATTAATTCAAAAGAATTCTTACTTGCAGACACATTAGCAAGTTTAGAAGTAAAAGGCGCAGCTACTGACGCGTCGCCTAATTTGATTGTAGGTGGCTCTTCGTCAAGATCTCCTAATAGTTGTTCTGCTAATCGATCAACCTAATAAAAAGGCAAAGTGACGACTCAACGAGTTCAACAGAATTATAAAGATAGAAATGGTGATTTTTGACTTACTTGTGGTGGAGGACGTCTTTGTTGTACCATATTGGGATTTTGTTGCTGCTGTTGTTGTAATTGTTGAGTTATATGTGGATAAAAATGAGCAATTTGAGGTGGCGGTGGTGGTGGCGGCAAGTTGAATCGGTTGGTGAATTTCAGCTGATTTTCGTACATGTCTTTTAGTCGTTGTGTTTTTTGATGCTCAGCGATTTTCTTTAAATCGTCTATTGTGCCGTCAAGAAGAGCAACACCGATATGAGCTTGTTTAAGTGCGCCTACATCATTCGTTCCATCACCACACATTAATGTTGTATATCCTGCTTGTTTAAGCCCACTCAGGATAAATTCCTATTTGAAGTTTATGTTTATTAATATTTTAGCTGTATACTAAGAATATTTGTGATCAATCAACCAACCTTTTGTCCTGGAGACACCCGCGCATAAACCCATGTGCGTGCAAGTAACTCTTTAACGTGTGGCTTATTTTCATAACAAGATAATGCAGCGCCAGTTACGCATAAATCATAATCATTATAGATTTTCGGATCTATTGGATCGACTGGATTCACAGGGATGATGGTCTTTTCGTCAACCGACTTCCAAATGAGATCTACAAATAAATTTGTTTAATAAAGATCACATAATGTGAAAGTTCATGAGAGCAAGCGAGATTACCATCATCACTTGTGGCTTCCTCACGTAAATCTAAGATTAATACATCTCTTTCGATTATTTTAACTGTTTCTGCAACATGGCAAGCAGTTAAAGGATTATCACCAGTAATCATAACGCACTAATGTTGAACATTTAGTTAAAATAATAGTTATTTTATGAGATTAAATAATAGAAAAGCTTATTATCTATAGCAATTATATTTACCCGATGAGCAGATTCATTCAACATAGTGAGAGTTGAAATGGCATCATCTTTTAATGGACAATGAAATATCAAAAACCCAGCGAAATTCAATTTACTTTCAACCGATTCCCGTGTTAAATTATTTATCTAAAAATATATACGGATTAAACAATAATCTATAGTTTCGATTAAGCAATTAATAATAATATGCGAAAATACCTCTTCAGAATTCAAATTAACCGTCAAATATTTATAGCCTAATGCAAGAACACGACTTCCACGACGGGTAAAAAACTTGTATGTGTCTTCATAGTCATCCGGTACATACACGTACATATGACGTAATGTCTCGGGTGCGCCCTTGACAGCGACAAAAGTCTTTGAATTCCTTGGAGCTGAAAGTGTCGACACACTTGACATCCGTTTTAATGCAGAAGAGAATTGGAAGCGGCGGCGTATTTGAAGTTGAGAGCGTTGTTGGAAACGAGCAGACTGAGAATTGTCCGGAGCAACAATGTCGCCTAACACGAATTATTAGCTTAGATAAGAAATTAAACATAAAAAATATTTATAGATAATATTAAAAATGACACCTTTTAAGAGTTTCCATTCCAATGCTTCTAATGTTGCCTTTTCCATTGGATCACCGACAATACCATCATCCAAAAGAACTAATGCATGAGCAGCAGCAAGCGTCTGTATTGTCTCTCTCAATGCCTCCGGAGGACTGACTAAAATTTTGGGGTCATTAGGACTGCATATTGTAAGAAATATTATGAGTAAAATTGGTACACGAGATTAAAAGAGAATACAAAAAAGAACACACTGAATTCCAGCGATTCCCTCAACTACAAGATTTTCCCCGGTCAGTGTTCCGGTTTTATCAAAAGCGCAAACATCAATTTTTCCCGCGAACGGAATCCTGAATGGTTCGGTACAATAAATTGCTGGAGAGATTATAAGATCATCAAGTCAATCATGATTGAATTTTTTTCTATTTTTCGAATTCACTGTATGTCTTACCGTATCTAGCTAATGCCACCAAAGATGTATTCACAGCCAAAGAAAGTTCCATTGGCAGCTCGGGTGGTACTACCGATGTAACGATTATTATGCAATTCAATAAAAGTTTTGATCTCTTTCGATCATTTTCAACACCTATTCAAAAACTATAATTTAATTTTTTTAAATAAAACGCGTAAAACATTCTAATAATCAAATAAAACACGCACCTTTAATCCACACATATCCAGCAGCAGTCAATGCGAATACCAAAAGGAAAAGAATAAATAGGAACGATTCCAAATTATTGGCAGAAACATGTTCGGTACTATATACCATAGTGCGAACTAGTTTCCCTTGAGCAGTGCCAAAACCGGTACGAATGACATATGCAATGCATCCATTATCTGGGGCTAATTACAAGGAAAGAATATTGTTTATAAAAAGAGATATATTACCAATAAATGCTAAGATAGCAAATACCTGATAAAGGGTGCTCTTTGGCAGGTGGAGTGACTTGAAGAACTTTTGTGCCACCAAATAGAATACTGTTTTTGTCGATGCTATTCATGTCAAGAATATCGTTGCCATCACGAAGGGCAATAGATTCCTATACGCAAATCAAATAAATAATCGTTTAAATAAAAAATATACATATTCACATTCCACTAATAACACCTATTTCACTTGTTCCACGCCTATTCATCTCCATCCTTTTAAGGATCAAGTAAATTATTGGATTTACCTTCAATAAAGGCGTCGATTCACCAGAAAGCATAGCTTCATTAACAATGCATGAACCATGTATAATCAACATATCACAAGGAACACCCGAGTCTTCCTTTGAACGAACTTTATAAAAATAAGAAAATGAATAATTTTTCTTTGAAAAAACAACCCCTGTTGCATTCTTACCTATTGAGACTAAATCACCGGGTAAAAGTTCATCCGAATTAACTGTTATCCAATGAAGATTCCTTCTTACATGAATGCTATATGGTTTAATCGACATTGTGCGAAATTCCGCCAGAGTTCTTAAGCGCTGAATATACATGATTCAATAATTGATCATTTTTGTTTTTATAATAAAGTCATCAAAGGAATAACTAGAGTATGAAATTACCTGAAAAACAACGGTCGACTCGAACATCACTAGCATAAACAGCGTGAACACTGAAAAGTACCAATATTCATCCATCATCCACAGTCCAACACAAAATAATTGAAAGACAAAAAATGGAGCAACCGCGTGTTCTTTGAAAAGTTCACGAAAAGTAGGTACAGGAATTTCGAACCTAATCATCAAAATTATTATCATAATAGCAGCCAGGATAAAATCAAAATTCTATTATATAATTAATAATCACCTATTGAACCCGTATTTTTCTTTGGTAGCATTTATCTCATCGTCGCCTTGTAACCCGTTGTGATTTTGGTAGTCATGTAATAGTGTAGCCGCATCACTCGGATACGCTAATTTATAAAACTCTTTGCGATCCTCGTCCCAAATATACTTTCTCTTTTGGTACTGAAACGATATTTCGCCATTCTAATTGAGAGGATTTATTAGATATTTTATAATATAGAGCACGCAAAACTAAATATAATAATAGTCCACAAAAAAATACTTCTGCATGATATAACGGGCAGATCTCGCCTTTTCCTTTATGAGGCGCAGGTATAATCTTTATGACTCGTGCTTTATAAATATCGTTAACCTATCGACGGAAATTATGAAAATCTAAATTTAAGCAACCATTCTCTCTCTTTGATAATAAGAAAAAAATGACGTCTAAACAAAATGATTTCAAAATAGACTTTACCAAAACACTTTTACATGTGAAAAGAGCTTTCAGCCGAACACTCCATTGACAACTCAAAAATAATAGTGCGTTGGTGGTGATTAAACTACCAAGTGTCAAAAATGTCCATTCTTCTGATACAAGGAGTTCGTCATATGCAAACAAATATATATATAACCATGCCAGGTAAAAGCCAACAAAGGGCCATACGTATGCATGCCATATTAAAGTTCTTGGAATATGTAGTGAAGATTGTCTTATTGATTTTGCCTTCACCAAACAGACGGAGGCCCTTTTAATGATCAAAAATATTTAACAAATACTTGTTAGGTTCGAAAAACAAGTGAAGATATATAGTACTTACGTTTTTTGGAAAAACCCAGTTGCTACCAATACTTTTACTACCGTTACCACAACCACAGCCACCGATATCAATACCTTTGCAATAGATCCTGGGGAATTTCCTAGCTCTTTAAATAAAACGTTAACTGCATCTAGAAATGATAGGACTTTATTTTCAATAAATTCCAGGGAATTTGAAACATCAAGATCTAAAAGCCCTGCGAAGAATTCTTTAGCAGAGAGTAAGTATGATGACATTTTTAAATTAGATCTTGTTTCTCTGACAGACGAAATCAAACATAAAGTTTTGTTGAATCATCGGAGAATTTTTTATAAGATGCACAAGCATTTGAATTTTCCGGTTGGTTCAAGAATTATTTCCAAAAATTACACGTGGAACAACGTAATTTACAGAATTTTAGAACCCTAGCCACGGCGAAAAAAAGTGTCAGATCACGTGATACCGATTAAAGCCATTGAAATATCCGATTCATATTAAAGATCAAGTATTAGGGTTTGGTTTAGGGTTCGAGTAAAGACTATATATAAAATTTCCTTCCCGACATTTTTTAATAGTGCTTCAAGATAGATTTAGATATCTGTTTCCCGTATTTTTTTCATTTTTTATTTTCTTGTTTCGGATTTGTTTTGCCGGAACTGATCAAAGATTTGCCACATTTCTATTGGTTGCGCAGATTTTTACGCATTCTTATTGGTCGTATTGGATCGGCGTCACATGATCTGACGCTTTTTTTCGCCGTGGCTAGGGTACTACAGAATTCCAAGGATTCAGATTGATTTGAAATCTTGGCTATCGGGATTGTGAGATTGAATGCACACTTATTAGCGACACGTTCTTTTCCCTCAAAATTTGCAAATCCATTTTCCTTTAAAATGCCTCCACAAGTAGCTATGCACGCTAGTCAATCACCAGACTCACAATCTATCAACGAACAAACTATTGTTGAATTGATGCAGCAAGGTTTTGTCTCTGAAGCAGAAGAATTGCTACCCCCACCACCTCATTTACCACCAACTTCTGCTGCTCCCACGGATGCACAAACACAAGAAGCAACTGGTGGTCCAGATTACCACGAATTTCTATGTCAATATCTTTACCAATGTTTTGTCAATGGCGAATTTTGCAACTTGTTAGTTCACGTTCCATTCAGAGAAGCCCCATACCAGCTTCACTCTCATATTGTCGCAAAATCACCATATTTATTCCACTTACTTTCCAACGCTGCTGCGACAACTGAATCAGATTACACTCATCCTATAAGTATAACTCTTAACGAACTCGCAGATCCATACATCACCGATGAAGCGTTCACCATTTGCTTGTCGCACCTATACCTCTCGCAAATGCACTGTGTGACTGGGGAAAATGCACATCATGTTTTGGCTGCAGCTTCGCTCCTTGGGATAGGTGATTTGTGCGAATTCGCCACCAATGTTGCCTGCGAGAATATTGACGAGCATAACGTTGTGGCATATATCGAATGGTCGGATCACGCTAGTCCTTATGGCTACACGCAGCAGATTCGTGAACGAGCCTACACTTTTTTATTACGCGATTTTCCAGAGATGACATCTGCTTTCGATGAAAATGGGTCTACTGGATCTGGTTACAAACGATTATGTGGTTATTATGTTCAGCTACCATTTGATTTGCTTAGACTCTGCTTAGAAAGCAAGGAATTACAAGTGCCGTCTGTACAGAAGCGCGTACAGCTGGCGCAAGATGTTGTTACCACATGGAATCAGATTAATAGCAACGAACAAGCGATAGTGACTACAGGATTTACCGAGGATCAAGCAGTTCTAATCAGTAAAACTACGTCGCGAAGGACCAAAAAGAATCAATGAAGGTTGCATCTTTTTATTGACATGAATAGCATTATTATTGCTTCGATTATCACATACATAACATCTTTTCTTTTCTCTCAATAATGTATGTATTTGACATTTTCTAATTATTTGCTTAAATATTTATCTTTAGTCGCAACCAAAATCTGTGCTTTACGCGATTGACGCGTCTCTCTCGCTTTCAATCTATAGCTTGTGTTGGCTATTTAAAACAGAAAAAGTAATACATATTATTATTCTTTATTATTATTCTTAACTTTAAATGAATAATTTCCCTTTTCATTTCAATAATCTAACGTGTGTATATGTGCGTGCTCTTTATATAGAAATAATTTCTCCACGCCTTTATAATATATACAAGTTTCATTACTTGTATGGACTATTATCATCATAATAATCGTATATTTAATATAACTTTAGAATTAGATAAAACATGTATAGGTCAATTCATATAATTCAATTCTATTAAGTGGGATATGATTATGTGAATTGAATTCTAGAAACAGTGGTTTGAGAAATTTTTTTATTAATATCGATTTAGTTATGGGTTATTTCTATGAATCTATTATATCATCAATCATCTAACGATAATACATATATATACCTTAGGACAAAAGTAAAATTACTAATAATAAACGAATTAAATTCCAATCTAGTATAAAATAAAACAATTAATAATAATATATTTACGCAAAAAAAGCAATAAAATAATATTTACACAAGAACCGGAAAATATAGAGTGGGGAGAGAAAAAGGTAAAATAATATAGAATCTTGATGGTAAGATTAACAATAAAAATATATCAAGCAGAAATCGCCAATTCTGTGATCAATTTTGTACAAACGTCAAAGAACGGGTACATTGAACAAACTTGCTTGCCATCACTTTGCGAATGAATTTCTTTGGTGGTTGATGATGGATTGGGTACAGATGTGGTGGCATCGGTGTTGGTGGTAGTTACCGACATATTTTCCAAAGATGAAGCAAGTTGTGGTTCTTCCGGGGTAGTAGAAGACTTTGGTATTAATGGTGATGAAGATGATTCGGGTTGTGAAATCAAAGATGAGAAAAGCGATGAGGGTTTATCTTCAGGATTAGAAAGATTGTATGATACGTTCTTGAAGTCAACGAGGTAATTGTTGATATCAAGTTTGTAAAGTTGTAAATCTATTTTAACCTGATGAATATAGAAAAATGTAAGTTATTTCTCCGGAAATTACGTTTTGGGTAATGAGATAAGTACTTACCTCTAATCCCGAAGGATAAATGTATCGGCATCGAACATGAAACGGATCGATGGTTTTCCAACCCTATAATTTCGATATTAATAAATCTTTATCTATAAATGTAGACTAAAAGATGTGTTCGTACCATCCCAATATTTTTTAAAGCACGATAAATTTCCAACATCACTTCCAAAGGTGGACTACGCGATCGAATTCCGAAATGCCATTTGGAACGCGACTTTGTTCGTCTCATTTGGATTGGCGATTTAGCAAGATTGCCAAAAGAGTAGTTCGAACCTAAATGAACGAGTGAGACTTAACTTTTTTTTCCACGCTTTGGAGAAGAAGTAAAATACAAACCTCTGAAATTGTCTGTGCTTGGCGGCAAACTACTGCTTAGTAACGTAATACTCGACGGTTCATCGATATTTTCTTCTCCATTTGTCGGTGACACTTTTCCTTGCTAATAATACAAATACATAAAAAATTTGTATACCTAATAATATTATGACGCTATATTCTGAATACCTGAATCACATCCCATGCTGGAGGAGAAGCTGCAAGAAAACTCATTATGTTATTTTGATCCGACATTCTTCCTTAAATATATGTATTCATAGAATTGAAATATAATGTCAGCTTTAAAAATAAAAGTCGCTTTCTCAAGAAGCAAATTTACCAGCTAAAAGCATTCTCTGATGATCAACCACAAGTTGATACGCGACTTTTATCTGATTATTCTCGTTTTCTTGTAAAGCATCGTATATATTCTCTTTACTAAAACCCATTTTCTAATTTGTTCGTAAAGGTAATTATAAATTACTTGTACTAAATTCATTATCATGAAAATTTATTTATTTTACTTTTTGTAATTCTGCCACAATAGCTTCGTCAATTTCAGCAAACGGATCTGCCACGCTATCGGGTAATGGCTTCAAGTAATCAGGTAAGCCTATATTGAACCATGGATTTTGCCTGATATTCGATTATTATATAAGAGTCAAAGGATTAAGTGACCATAATGTCCAATTTTTGATTTTTTAAAGTAAAATTAATACCTAATCTCGGCAATTGTTGTTCTTTTTAAAGGGTCAACTATCAACATTGAAGAAAGAAGATATTTGACCTCGGGCGTCAAAAATGGTGGTAATATATAAATTCCCCCTTTAATGTGAAATCATCACGTTATTTCATATATTGTGTTAAAATATAATCAAATAAGCAGGATTTACGTACCATTAATTTTTTGGAATAGGGTGGGAATATACTCATCATCGAAGGGAAGTCGACCGCAAAGCATCACATATAAAATCACCCCGCAACTCCAAACATCGACTTCTGGTCCTGCATATAATCTAATAAAATATTTGATCAAGTTAAAAATGTCGACAATAAAAAATTCAAATTTCAATAAATCTTCTTATTAATTAATACCTGCCAGAAATCACTTCTGGCGCGGCATAATTTGGACTGCCGCAGCTGGTTTTCAAGAAATCACCATCCGTCATGATATTTGATAATCCAAAATCTGCAATCTTGACATTATGATACGGATCCAGAAGTAGACTGGTGATAATTCCGTGAGAATAGAAATTTCGTATAATGGTAAATAACGCGTCTTCAAATGCGATGCTTTTTCAAAATTTATAGAACATAAAACCTGTTCTGACTTTTCGGGTTTTAAATCTCTATGCGCAATCTTGTGTCGATGACAATATTCAATCGCACATATAATCTGTTGGAAAAATCTACGCGCGTCATCCTCAGACATCTAAAAGTACAAAACTTGAGAGGGTCAATATTAACTTGGATTTAAACGTGGCCTATTTATCATTTATTTAGAATGATAAAATTACATTCTTACCTTGCCCTTTTCCACTATGAGATTGAATAATTCACCCCCAGCATACTCCATTACCATGATTATATCTGTCGGAGTTGCAATTACTTCATATCTGATGATGAATGACCATATTATGCGCGACAATATTAGCATATTGTAGAGAAAATCGTAAAGATTGATACGAGTACATTCTTAAGATTTATACCGGAATCCAGATAACAGCGATGGTTATAGTAAATAAACTTACAATTTGATTATATGAGGGTGTCTTAATAATTTCAGATATTGAATTTCACGTTTGACTCTTCCCACCATGTCCAAATTAGCAATCTTTTTTCTGTTAATGAACTTCATTGCAACTTTATGACCTGTCACTGAATGGACCGCCACTATAGTTATGCGTTTATTGATACATGAAATCGGTCAAGCTTTATTCGTAATTATATTGAGAAACAGACAAAAAATGAAAAAATTACATTTGACTTTCCCAAAAGAACCAACACCGAGGGTCTGCATGACATTGTACTGTCCAATTTTAATCTTATTAGAAGCCATTCTTTAAGGTTGAACATTAGTTGCAATGTCGAAAGAATATTAGTGATCTTCTACTCGGTAGAATTAGTTCCGGCATCATTACGTAATTTTTCACACGTTATGAATCACCAAATGAAAATCTCGCTCTAAAAATTGTTCGAAATCTTGGCGAGCAAGTTACAGTTATTGACTCGCAGTAAGGCCGGACATAGAACAAACCAAAGTATCCATTCAAGTCGCACCGAGTATCACGTTCATACATTTGATGGTTTCTCTCTTGCGAAAGAGATGAGATAATTATTTAGACGGATGTGTACTCGTACGGTTGAAGAATACGGTCTTTAATTTGATCGGAAATAACAGAGTATGTAAGATTCTTCGATAAAGGCAAAGACCAACATAATTAAATTAAGTGAAAAAAATATAATAATAGTGCTTTGTGCTTGAACTCTTGTGTGTTAGCGTTACTCAAAAAATTCGAGAGTGGAATTTTACAAAGCTAGAGCAAAATTGCGCCTTCATTATTGTCTAACGTTGAGGTTATTTGATAGACAGTGAGGATGGGCGCTAATATATAATAGTTTCGTTGGTATATCGATTATATTATTTTGGTGAATTTTAGTGTATATTTTAAATGGCAAATTGCGAATTATATCTCGATATCTAAAAAAAATCAGATTCAGTCAATTGACACATTGCTTTTCATTTCGAGTACTGAGTCCTTTTCACATTATAATTTTTATTGGTTTGTATTTCTGTCGAGTTATTTTAATTCAATTTTACATATAACGTCGCTGAGTACCATCAATCATAAAAAATATTAATTATATCTAGATTTCATAATAAATACTTTATCCAAGGGGTAGCACGATCTCTTCGAAAAAAATCATTGTGGTTTATTTGGTTAGCTAACAACCTTATCAAGTCCCGAAATGCTTAATGAAAGGTCTGTTTTCAATCGATCGGTAATTAAATCAGTTTGTGGTTACTTTGTATTCATCTTTCTAAATTGACGTTTTATACACAGGTATTTTAAACTCGGTGTACTGTGGGTCCGTCATAAACGGGGTTTCTTCGATGATTTGCACATTGTGGTCAGTGCTCCAACACTTAAAGCAATGGCTTTTATAATCGTACGCTGGATATTATGTGAACAATATAAAGAAATCGGTAGAGTTTTACAAAAAATATAGAACTATAATTAGTATCCACTGAAGCTACCACCTATTCAAATCGCAACACTACTTCTACGCCTACTCCTGAAAATTATACACTCCATTGCTGCTTCTGCCTGGAAGACCATTGGATTAATTCCTTTTAAATCTTTACGATCCAATAGAATGAGCATGTTAAGAAGCTACGAAGTAGCATTACTTCTTCCGACTTATTCAATATATAATCTGTGTTCGGTTCCTGATCACATGCACATTACAAAGATGCGCAAATTTTTGATCAGCCCGGCAAAACAGATCCGACACAAGAAAACGAAAAATGTGAAAAATAAGGGAAACAGACGCCTAAATCTAACTTGGAGCTGTGATAAAAATGTCGGGGAGGCAATTTTACATGTAGCTTAATTGAAATCCCTAACTTTAACCAATTAATAGTTTCCGGCACACATAATTTGCGCATTCTTAATTATTTTCAGCATTATCAATTATATTACCTTTACTTTTGTGTAATTTATTATCAAAAACAATGCAATAATTTTTGACATTCAATTTCTTTTTTTTGCTTCCTATTATTTACAAACAATAAATCCAGTGATAATTAAAAAAATTATACCAAATTATTTTGAATCTGGAAATATGAAATATTAATAGATTTCTAAAATTTATAAATGTTTTCTGTAATTTTTTATAATAAAATAAAGGAGAAAAAAATTGATACTAAAAATTTTTTAACAAAGCAAAAATAAATTATTTTATTTATATATATATTTTATATTAAAAATTTAGTTTATTTAAAAAATAAATGTAATTGTAACAGATTGTTACATGGAACATTCTTGAAAAATAGTTCAAATAGAACTAAAAATGCTTGCCAAACTTTCCTAATAGCCATCTAAATTTTGTTAAAATTATAATAAACTATTAGTAAATAAAATGTTGAAATTCTGCTGAATTTAAAATCCATCAAAACAAAATTTTGCTAAAATACTAATTAACAATTAGTGTGTAATTTATCGAAACTACTAAAATATTTTTGGAGTGATTTTAGCAAGTATTTTTAGATAAAACTAGAAATTTTATTAGATATTTTGTTTTTTTAACAATATATAATATAATAATCATATGTATTTAGTAATTTTTGGTAATATATATAAATTTATATCTTATTTTTTAAAGACTGAAAGAAAAGATAATAAAAAAATAAGTCTTTTGAAAAAGAAAAAAACAAAAAGAATATTTGATAAATAAAGAAATAAATAGATAAATATTTAATAATTTTAATATTTGATACTATTATATTTTGGTTAATTACATAATATATTTTGCATATAATTTTTCTTTTTTTCAATTATCAATTTTTTTTTAAATATTTTTTGTATTATGATATTGATAAATTTATAACTTGTTCAAATTTCTTTTATTTATTAGTATTATTTATATCATTGACTTTAGTTTCTAATAAATCTTGATTTTAATTATAATTTTGCACTAATTTAATTATTATTTCTTTGTGCTGATTAATAATTTTTTTTAATTATATTACTATTTTACTATAATTATTATGTTTAATAACCAATTGAGTAATCTGTTATGCAAATTTTCACTATTTTTTATATTTTTGCTTTCTTTATATTGCATAATGTAAAATATTAATAATAATTTTAGATATAGTTAAAGAATTTTTTGTTTAAATAATTCTTTAAAAATTCTTGATTTATAAAGTAACAAATTTTTAGAATTATATTCTTGTTTTTTTGTTTATTAATATATTACTATAAAGATAGTATTTGAATATGAAATTCTATAATTTTTGAATATATTATGACTTGAAAATAGTAATGACAAATAATATATTAAATGTGGCAGATTAAAATGAAACCAGATTAAAATGAAACAGAGTGTGATGTTTAAATAATCATAGGTCAATTTACTACAGATTTTAATGCTATACCCTATGCTCTAACCTAACCCTAACCCTTCTCTGAAATTTTTATTCCATAAAAATAGATCCAAATTTTATTTTGATTTGATTTTATTATAATCTGGTTTCGTTTTAATCTGGTTTCGTTTTAATCTGTCACATTAAATATATATAAATACAGATAAAAAACAGAATTAATTATTATTATAAAATATAAGTATTTATTATTTTCAGATTATATATTGTTAATCTTTTATACTTTTTAATCATTGATTTTAATAAAATTTGCTTTATATTATATAATTTTTAATAAATTTATTCATTATATTAAAATTATCAGAATTCTAAACATATAAATATTAGAAAGTTGGTTCAAGTTAAGCTATTATAAGTTCAAATTAAGCTCAAAAAAATCAAGCTAAAATTTGACTTGAGTTTAAATTGATTTGTGAAAGTTAAATTTAGCTTAATTTAAATTAGCTTGAGTTAATATAGTTTAATATTATTTATATATAAATTTTTTTTTATAATTCTAAAAAGAGTTTAGAGTTTATTATAAAAATGAATCTCTAAACTATTTGTAATATAAAAATTCTTAAATTGATAATATATTTCAATTTTAAAATACTATTATTCAAAATTTTCAAAATCTGATTGATAATTTTGTTTTTTATAACAAGTTTTATAAAGTTATCAGTTAGATTTTGAAAATTTTGCCTTTTAAGTAGTAATATTTTAAAATTAAAACATATTATTAATTTAAGAGTTTTTGCATTATAAAAAAAATATAAATATAATTTAAACTAGTTTTAATTATATTTTTAAACTAGTTTTAGTTATATTTCTAATTATATTATTAATTTTAAAATTCATTTTTAGTTTACTATAATAAAAAAGTCAAAGTATTTGTAAAACAATTTTTTTTTCAATTTGCTAAACCAAAACTTAATTTATTATAGTTTAATTTTTTGATTAAAAGTTGTTAAAGTATCAAAAAAAATTTATTATTTTCAAAAATATGAATAATTTATCTGCAAATCTTTTATTAAAGAACAATCTAAATGTAATAGTAAAATTGATAACACAAAAAAACAAACTTATTTGGAATAAAGATAATGAAACTTTACTTTTTCAAGAAAAAAATTATAAAAAACAAAAATCTGAAAAAAAAGACAAATTTAGTTTGATCTTAATTTACTGATAAAATATTATTAATCATATTTTTTTATGAAAATTTGTATTTTTTACATGTTTAAGTAAATTTAAAAATCTTATTTTATGTATAATTAAAATAAGTACTATTGTTATATATTGTTGTATAATGATCTTTCATCATAATATTTTATTATTGGATTATAAATATCTCATATATTATTGGATAAATCATATTACGTAAAGCGAGCGAACAAGTGAGCGAACAAGCAAACAAGCGAACGAATGAATAACTAAGCGAACGAGTGAACGAACGAGCGAACAAATATTGAACCAATAGAATTTAAGTGATATAGTATACATGAATTCGTATAGCCTAGAAATTATATTTTGGATTTGTATAAAAGCAACATGTATTGTAATTGTTAGAATTAGATATGAACAAGTCCTTTTAGATAGTAATTCCCAATTATCATGTCTAATTAGTTATCACGTAGTTTTGATCGTTCAAAGAAAAGTAGTTTGCACTTTATGTAGAGTAGGTAGTCAAGCG
>CAJVPL010000701.1:0-21193 GCA_910591945.1 Ambispora gerdemannii | reverse complement strand
GATAAATCACGTGTACCAATAACAATGCGAGTTATTTTTAGTCGGAAATTTTTTTGGGGGGGTCGCTGTGTTACTTACGGATTGCGTCACATCAGATAGGAGATCTGCTAGAAAACTCCGATTGGCAAAAAATTCACGTGATTTTGGCAGGGGTGCCCCGGCTGAAATCTGCCAAGAATCCATGATCACGTCTTTCGTGATACAGATAATAAGTTTTTAACCATTTCGTTTTGCAATTGCTTATCTTCCAATTTCGCAATTCTGGCCTTAAGCTCAGCATTCCTGGCTTCAATCTCAGTAAATTTCTTTTTAAGTTCGGCATTTTCGACCTCAAGCCTGGCAAAGCATATTTTCAATGAATCGGTCTCATCTATTTCGGATTGCATGCTAGCGTAATGTAGTATTAGTGTGTTAATATTCAAAAGTAAAAAATCACATTTTCCGAGACCGCGCGGTCCCGCAAATTTGCCAAGAAATTTTTATTATCCGGTGCATATCCCACACAAAAATACATATGAATATGTAAAATAATAATCGGCCACCAGGGCACTTTATTGAAACAGTAATACAAATAACAATTAGATTATTTTTTTTTCGAATTTTATAGACTTTCTTTTTTTCATTTTTGGTGGTGATGATGATCTTGGTGGAGAAGATACTGTGGAGCTATTTTCTGTATTACTACTTGAACTAGTTGGAAGCGCATAATACAGAAGAGATATATTGACGTGCAAGATATTCTATAATTATAAGTATGTGTTAATTTTAAGCAAGTGAAATATAAGAATTGCATTTCACATACCCGTATTATCAATAAAGTTTCAACAAATTTAAACACTGTATTCCTATCTGTTGGTTGTATCGGAATTTCAACTGTACGCAAATTATAGAAACGATGTATCTCATCCATACCTCGAATGAGGATATTTAGATGCATCTCAGTTCCGGCGATTTGGATCCCAATAATACCAAAATCATCTTTGTCGGGCTTGCATCCTTTGTGAGCCCAATACATTCCATCGTTCATCTCTCTCCAAGTTTTTACCCTATCATTTTCCTTTTTTTGTTCGTCACAAATGATACGGGAACTTTCACCATAAATTAATTCATATGACCTATTATTACAACTAGCGATGAACATAACATCTGGTCGTTTTCCAACTCCTCTTCGATCTTTGCTGGCAATACTTTGACGCTCGGCTGTGGAAATATAACCAGATTTTCCAATTGGAAGATCTTTTAATGATGCTCGAATCATCGGAACTATTACATCGGTCATATATGTCCCTTCACTTTGTGACTTAACCAGCTTTGGACCGAAGGCGGGATTTTTCCAAATATCTCTCCTATAAAGAATGATGTTAGACGTAATTTCAAACAGAAATTTTAAGAAATGACAAATATAATTGTTAAGACTCTTATTACTGAAATACTCACAAGATATCGAGTATACCTAACGTAACTTTTGCTAGTTTTTCGTTAGATTCTTTCCAACTTTTATCATGTAAAAGTCTATTATTTGGGACATCTGTAATACTGTCTATGAAATTCAAAACGAAGGAATCACAATTATTTTTGACAAGGTCTGGAGCAGTTACTTTCATACGCTCCGCCGGATCCTATGGGATCACAATATTAATATGATACTCTTTGCCGAAAGTGGACTATGGCAATACAAAACACTATTTACTAAATTACTCACCATAAAAAAGTTATATGCATCTACTTCCAAAGTTCTCACCATTTCCGAATCTGCACAAATCACTTGACTAGCAAGTGGAACGCGCCATGATAAGTCTGAAGCACTTTTCTTCTTTAAATATTTACGGAAGTGGTGGGCGTACGGAGCCTTACTATTTTTAAGATTGGTTTTCAACACACGCAAGTTCGTCTCGATTTCGTTCTTAGTGAGCGGTTCTTCCTGTTTTGATTCTTTAATACTCCGAAGACTACTTACACCTTCGTATGCATCATCAAACTAGCGCAGAAGCCTTATATTAGTACTAATGTAGTTAATCTTTTGATATTAGAATCATGTGCGCACATCCATCAACATATTCCAAGTAAATCATCAACTATATGTGGCCTGCATACAATTGACAATGTACATGAATGCTATATTTTTTTCTTCATAAACCATAACTAAGATCCACCCCCGTGTGTCTAAGGAATTAATGTGTCCGATTAAACCTGTGCCCACATGGCTATGGGTACTCACTTAATCTGGTTATAAAAATATCATTCTGCGCAATCATCATTTTGGATTATAAATTTGATAAATAATAGTAATATTCACTAACCTTCAAGGGAATATCAACGAGTTTCAGATATTTTTCCGAAGTCTGATCGTAATTCTTTTTCACTACTATAATTGCCTGATGAATTATTTCTCTTAACTTATCTTTTGAATACCACGTATCATCATCTATTAGTTGAAAAATAACAGAAAACGCGGTAATATGATCTGAG
The DNA here is from genome assembly GCA_910591945.1 of Ambispora gerdemannii. NCBI lineage: Eukaryota > Fungi > Glomeromycota > Glomeromycetes > Archaeosporales > Ambisporaceae > Ambispora > Ambispora gerdemannii. Next base: position 18,724 of record CAJVPL010000701.1, on the reverse strand, counting down.
GGTGAATCAAGTAAAAAATTATAAATATTTTCATATAATGTGGAAGAAGACATAATGACAAAAAATATAGTGTTAGAATTTCGCTGAAAAAATAATAAGCGACAAATAATTTGAATTCAATACACCTGCCTTTTTAAATCTCTGATGACTTCTCCATTCATGTCCTCTCTAACTCGCAATTCATGTTGGGGAAAGAGATAGGAGAAATATGCGAGGCACTTTACGCCAAAATTTTGTGTTAGAGAATAAGGGCATGTGGAATGTGCATTGAAGATCTCAACATTTACAAAGGCGTTGGGGAATATGCATATACGAACTTTTTTTATTTCACTTGCTCGACCGCTCAGTGATAAAGGCCTAGTAACATTATATAAATATACTCGCGCTTGTCGCTGTCGAAATCTAGTAGAAATAGCCTCTAGTACCGGAGGAAATAAACTCATAAATAAATGCGATAGGGAAAAAATTCGAAATATTTTGGGGATCGATTTCTTATGTGTGAAAATTAATTTGTCGCACAAGCAGTCACACAGAGTTACAGATGATTTGCGGTGTATCACTCATTGAGTATTTTTATTATATTAATGGGGAACTAATAAAATTTAACATGAAAACCTATCGTTTTATTGAACTATATGGGCTCACTTTATATGGTGCTAGAACTTGGGCAGAAGAGAAACGAGAACAATTAGCGTACCGATTAAATTGGTTAAGCGTTGAACTTGTTAAAAAATCATTACAACAAGAAGGTTATGTACTTCTTTCTGGTATATTTGAATGGCCTATCATGATAAAATGGACACAGAATCCCAAATATTATCTTGATACTGAAGAAAATCGCATTTTTAGGTATTTTGTTAGAAAGGACATGTTGGGACCACGTGACATAGAATCCATAAAAACCCATAGTCGGCTAACTAGTGACTGGTGGTATAAACCTAAAGTATGGTTAGAAGATTCTCAAAACAAAAAATGGGCATATAGACGGTGCTAATCAATGATGGGAAAAGATCGGCCAGACAACCAGTCAAACGACTATAGCTTGCAAGGCTTTGAGTGTTCGAGTCTGTATCACTTGTGAGATCCCGAATAATACTGCATCTTAATAAAATACAGCTGTATGCATGCGTGATACAATAAACACGTTTTGCGATCCTCGTTAAAGGGTATATGATATAATAGATCGTTTCATGATAAAATAGTTATATATTAGAAGATCTAACCTAGAATAGGCAGATCATGCATAGCATATTTTTATCCCGCATAAATTTATGCAGGTGATACATTTCACAATTATACTAGGCGATCATGTATGCAGATTATATAGCACAAAAAAATAAAGTATAAGTTATACATTGCGCCTTTAGCTAAATGATATTAATCTTCAATAGTCTATAATTAATATATTTCTCAGTCAGTTAAACCAGTTAAACGAATGTGATTTTTGTACCATCTCTCAATCTTAATGCGGGCTGATTAAGATGGTCTATAGATGGTAATAAGTTATTTTGTTTAGCATACCGAGATGAGATAAATATTTCACTTGTGATCCCTTGCTCTGAGCGCCTTTGGCTAGGACTTGATGATTGATAAGAAGTTGGTAAAATCGTTTCTTGTCTAGTAGGTGAAATATAAGCTGGCTCGAAATTTGGAGCATTTGGCATAGTATCTTTTGCTTTAGATTGTGTATAATTTTCATAGCTAGCCGTATTTCCATCAATATCATATGATACCGATGCTAACTTATCCTTTTCTGAGTATGGGGTAGATTGGGAGAAAAGTTCTAGACGAAGACGATTAATTTTAGCCTCTTCCTCTAATATATATTGCTTATATTGCCAGATCTGAAATTCCCTTCTATCAATAGATTGGAGAATTTCATTTCTTCTCGCATGTTCATTTGAAATACTATTTCCAGAAATGCATCTTTTCAAGTGGTTATCTCGATAGGTTATGGAATGACCACCACGACCATTTTCAGATATGAAAACTAAGGAGTCACATACACTACAATATATGTAATTTGATGGAAGACCATGGACTCTATCACTTCTTTCAATTAAATTTCCATACATCGTAATATATCCATTCTTAGAAAGAATTCTATTCCCCGAAGAATAGTTATCTTCTAGTATTTTCCTAAATGGATCACGAATACGAGAGCACCACATTTCTGGTGTTTCGTGATCATGTCTTTTTGTTAAAGGGCCTAATCTTTCAAGTATTCTTCTATAATCTTCAGAGCCTCCATGAGTATTCCATGCATCAATTAGCTTAGAATAGGCTTTACTATCTAAATCCATATTAGCGTTTTGGTAGAATAACAGAATATAACGATTTTATTGATTTTAGACGATTTTAGCAATTTCAGTATGTTATATTGATTCTTTATCAACCTATACTAGACAATATCACCATTCAAATTTATACAGATTTACTGGTTAAGAGATTTATAGCAATTTCACTGTTTTTTATCGATTTATAGTGATTTATAATGATTTATAGTGATTTATATCAGTTTATAGCAAGTATATTATAATAAAATATCAGATTCATTTTTATTTGAGACCGGAAGATTTAGCTGTGCATATACAGTATATTTACATGTGGACGATTTTCCTGACGTCATGATCGGTTAAATTAGATATATTATTTTATGACTGACGTAATCATATCACGGGATTTTTTTTCTTTCCTGGCCAATGATCAGCATGTCACGCAGTTTTTGGAATAAAAAATCATGTGACTGAAACTTCTGTCTTGTCTGAAGTCAATGCTCAAAACTAGAGATAAAGTTATCATAAAAATTTTTGAAGTGCTGTATATACGGTGTTATATATACATACAAGCTTTGTTATACATAAATTTTGCAAGCTTGGCCGTTAATAGTATTAGCGTTTTGTGCAAATGACGGAAACCTGTAGGTGATGGCGTGATACTACGGGTGATGTTGCAGACTCTCCCAACAATCGATATTAGAAAATCTTGATTAGTAATTGCCCAGTCATGTCGAATATAGCAAACATTCTCAATATACCAATACTTTATTTAATGAAATGAATGTTGCCTTCCGCAACCACAAATACAAAAATATATCGCTGTATACTAAGCGTTATCCTATTTAAGCACTTTATCGACTTCTTTATGAATATCGAACGGGTCTTGATCTTTAAGAGAAATCCAAGTCTCTTTTATTGTTTTAATGAGTTCCGCAGGATCTACCTTGGCTCTATCAGCACCCTCATTAATTAAAAAGACTATGTTATCGATGCTAGTCTCTTTGTGATTCACAACTGAAAGAGTGAATGCGAAGCATAAAGCATTTTCACATTCTGAAATAACTCCTTTGACTGCAAAGGCATACATCCAAAGCTTGATGTCTATTCTAACAATCGCATTATGCAACAGAGAGACGAATGTAAAATCTTGACTCTGTTCACCAATCGTTGAATTCCCCAAGAAAGTACTTAAGCCAGTCTTAATAATCTCCTTAAAACCTTGAACGATTTCAACTTCTTTACCTTTTGCGGGTAAAAAGTTATTAAGAATTTTATCGAGACCTTCAGAGGGCTTAAAGATGTACAAATATAACGATTAGAGTAAATAACAATAAAACAAATGACAATGATCGATGAACATGTCGCTTCTACTGTAATAGAGAAGACACTTACAGTGGATGATATATTGACCATGCTTTCGTGATAACGTCGGAGAGGGCTGTCTTTTACCACTTTGACACCCCCGCCATCACCAGAAATCGTTTTTTTGAAATCTTCTTCAAAACGATCGTTCTGAAATTTGAGGAGGAGTTGCAGAAGCTTGAGTTGCTCTAGATTTCGACGTTTTGCCTCCTCGTTGGGTGCTTTAAGATTGCTAATAACTGCGCTGATAATTTGTCCCATTATTATTTCACTTGGTTGCAGGAAGAAGGGTAGAGTTCTATGCATATAAATAATGATAAATTTTTACGCCCATTTCTAAGATTGCGTGTCCAGAACACAGTTATGTTTTCGAGAGACCATTTTGCGATAATCATTTATTAGACAATGAGTATTAGCACACATTATATTAGATATATAAAAAAAGTCGGATTATACATACAATACGGAGACTTTGAATTATTAATTATAGATGTAAGCTACCACGATTGATTTTAGATATTGTTGAAGAATGCATACCTATTGTTCAAAGGAGATTTTCGCATCTTAACTGTATATCGTATGTAGTTTGATGTATTCTATCTACGCCAAATCAGTCTGTGTACAAGAAACTTTAATTTACTTACTCAAACTCGGAAGTTTGTGATTTTCAAAGAGCGCCTAATGATTATTTATGCAGTGTGATCACAATAGACATGCATCATGAGTAGTATTGCATTATACACATAAAATAATTAAAATACGCATTCACAAATTTTAAAACCAATCAAATTCTTTATTATATTTTTTTCGTAAAATAATATGAGAAAAGGCCGGCCGGCTATGTAAAAAAAAATGAAACTAATAAAAGATATTGGAGTAGCAGGTTGTTTCAAGGGAGGAATTTTGCCGAGCCCCAACCCATATAATGGCAGTTCCTTCCCCGCTACTCCGCATTATTATTAAAACTAGCTACCCATGCGTTTATCTGATTAACAGTACTAACTGTACTGCGACCAACACCACTATAAAAAGTTTTCACTGTTGAGATTTTAATATTCCCTCCAAGACTACGAATATCCATTGCTACCGAGAAACACATCTCATCAACAGTATAATTCCTCGCCTTCATAAGTCGATCAAAGTGTTGTTTAAAGCGAATTTTAATGTCTCCAGTAATATCAAAAATTCCAGATAAATTGGAACCTTCAGATGAAGAGCTTGAACTAGTTGAAGCTGAGGCAGAGTCTAGCGAACTTCCCAGTCCAGATCCATTAGTTTCAGATTCATTGGACACGCTTTGTTGATCAAAATCGGCTCTTCGGACAACCGCATAACGTTGGGCCAAATCATTTTGAAGATTTCAATAGAAGCTTTGATTGATGTAAATTCGGACGAAATGTTTCCAAAATCATTATGGCAGGCTTCTTCGATCCTATCAAGCCTTTTGGTAACAGTACTGATCATTGAAAAGATTTTTTGCGTCTCCTTAGTGAAGTCATCATCACGTGCCTTGTTTTTTTTCGGCTTCCGCAGTAAGTTTACTATTAAGTTCGGTATTAATCTTGCCGAACCCTGCATTAACTTCTTCGTTAAGTTTATTATTAAGTTCATTATTGATTCTGTCAAGCTTCGCAGTGAAAGTAGAATTAATATCGGAAATACATGTGTCAAATTTATCGTTAAGTTCAGTAAAGATCTGGTCATGAAGTGACCTCTTTCCGATTTCCGGTAGTATACCAAGATCGATGAGAATTTTGATGACATGTGCGGAAAGTTCATTAGAGATCTTTTGTTTGAGATTTGACCACATGGTAGCGATCCCTATGAATAACACTGGACCGATGAACAAAAAAACAGCGGTTAAGGTCAAAAAAGGCATGACCCCCGAAGAGTTGAGCAATGACAAACTGGACATGATTAGGTAAATTGATGCGTAGTAATTTTATTGAGATTTTATTGGTGGATCAAGTTTTTTTAGATATTAACGCTTGATTTTTTTATAGCAATAGTTATCTTGCGTAAATGCGCTGGGAAAAGGGTTTATTTTATACTGTATGCCTACTACGCGCGAAAAGAGAATTTAACCCGATTTAATAAAAATTATGTTGCTTTATTAATTATTATGTGTATTTGTCATAACTACATTTTCATAATTATATTTTTTCAGCTAAAACAATTATAACGGCCTGGATCCCGTCTAATAACAAATGTCTCTCCATGAAGTTAACAATACGGCTTAAAAGTAAATCCGACGAATTACGGTTCTATGACAACTTAATGTAACACTAATGGAGCAATGCCGTGTCTCAAAATTTTCCGTTTACTTCTAAGATCTCTTGCAAAACAGAAGATCGCATGTGGGTATCTTTGTTTAAGTTCACAGCCTCCCAAAAAAGGAAGTTCGTTATGTAGAATAGTTATTATTACCCTACCCCTATTTCAATTGTAATCACATCATGGATCGAGATCCGTAGATGACGAATCATACATGTATTACTAATTCCTATTCAAAAACGGATTAATGTGCGATTAGCCTATACATGTAATTTGAATGCGCTAACGTTAGTAATGCTAGTAAGGTAATAAAAATCTACCGTTTATCAGCATCAAGCGCTCGAAGATCATGCCGATTTCCATATTCATTTCGTTCTATCACCATGATCTGCGTAATACAAGTCAGGGCTGATTAATTCATGTCAATAAAAATTATACCAGAATCTTCGAGTAAAAAACATACCAGAACTTTCGGGAAAGTGTATAACGAAAACAACACAAAAAAATTCTTAGCAATGACTGCCACAGTGGCGTAGTCATATCACATGTCCATATCTGTGGATGCCGGTGACGTACTACTGCGCATAGAATATTCTGCGGATGTGAACCAGTGACGTATTACTGCGGAGAAGAATAAATGACGTTTTACTGTGCACCTAAGCCATCCACGTGATTCGAAAAAAAAGAAATACATAATTCACTCAATGCGAGTAATTGATTCGCCCAATAATTCTTCTAGGCGGTTACCGGAGAGATGGTGGGACTCATTACTGACTAAGGTATGGGATCATCAAATATCATGGTTCTCGTGAACTTCCATGAGTATTTTATCATGTGTTTAGTGACGTAACATATTTTCGCCTGATGCTGGGTATTTACTACAGTGCGGAGCGACCATAGACGAGAGAAGCTAAATAACCTAAATTGAAGATAAGGTATTTTAGTATATTATCATCATGGAACAAACCTATTCTAACACTAGTGCTGGTGATAAGATTGAGGTATACGAATTCTTAGAGGCTTTGGGATTATTAGATAATGAAGTCTCGCCCGTCAACATGGATGATGATGACAATAACGAATCTGACATCGATGAAGAAGATAGTGATGATGATCAGGAAAATTATTGGAACCCTAGGAAAACATATACCGGATGGGATTATAAAAGACGTTTTGGTGAAGATGCTTTGAAAAAACTTTATCAAACCCGGGAAGCTCGTCATCGGAACATTGTACTCATGGAATTTACCAGACGTCTTCCAGACATATCTGATCGAGAAAAAAATAGATTATTCGACGCATTCTCTAGGTCTAATGCATTTGGGGTGAAAGAACATAATGCACTCTTGGATGCGTTAGCCGATCCCGTGAAAGGTTGGGATCTTAATAATTATTGAATGGATAATTCCCCCGGCAGATTATGCATGCCTGTGACGCAATTACTTATATCTGTGGATAAAGGAGATCGAACTCCTTAATTTTTTGTATCCTATTAGGAATAACGATTTTCGGTTTAAGTTCAGCTATTTCAGCATCAGATACCGAGAGCATGTTTCTAAGATTGGGATCACAGTATTCTCTTTCCTAAGCTCTGCATTCTCAGCCTCAAGTTCAGTGATACGCTGTTTCAATGATTCAAGCTCGGATGACGTGATCCCGCCTCTTCAAGTCTCTATATATAACTAATACAATGTATATAAGCATTCAAAATAAAAAACTACGTGTTTTTGGGTTGAGACTCTCAACATGAAATTTTTTATTAATACATGCAACAAAATAAATACAAATGTTGTGAACCTTTGTACACTGATACATATTATTTTTTGATAATTTTTTTGATTCTAGTCCTCTTGCTAGACGGAGAACTATCAACACTAACACGATCCTTTAGTAACCCAACAATGATGCCGATTATCCTTTTCACATTACATCGAAGTAATTCTGGATTTTCTTTAACAGCGGACTTCGTGAGATTAATTTGGTATTCGCTTCCACTCGTAGAGTATATACCATCAGGAGTATATATGATAAAATGCCACTCTGTGCCTGTAGTCACAATACCATATATATAATCAAAATAGTCGTTCCCAAAAGCTTGATCCGCAGTCCGCTTCTTCTTATTTGTCTGGAACGCACTTTCAAGCTGAGCCAGATTCTAAGAAAAATAAAATGTGTTAATATTGAATCTCTTTCAGCTTTGGCGCTCTAAAAACACAGATCTGTGTAGTAGACGCACCTGCGCATATCCAATCTTAATATTGCGTGGCTTCCCTTCGGTAATACAGAGGAGGTCTTCCAAACTTTTGATCGCATAGTCTACTCTGCCCGTTGTATCTTCACCAGAAACGTCTTTTTGCAAAACTATGAATATATCTTGAGAAGTGAGTTTCTTGGCGATGGCAATTGATGCATGTAATATAGCTGAAATAAATTCACAGCGCGTTGCCTCGTTAGCATCGGTCATGGTCTCCACATTCGAAAGTTTTAAGATAATGTCCTCCATACAGTGTTTGAATGCTTTATCATCATCACTAATCTCCTCGAAGACTACAGAGAAAAATAAAGTTAATATAGCTATCTAGTCAGCTTCGAAAAATAATTAATTACCTACCAGGAGTAAATTGCTTGATATTCGTTATATCTTCCCCATTGACCTTATTTCTACGTAACATTTCCTTCAGGTCGTCAAGAGTTTTGAGTGAGGAATAGTTTCGTAGCTTCTGGCTAAGTCCTTCGATAAAGTTTACAAGTCTTGTTGCTGGGCCTCCTTTCATGCCATAGCGTTCAAGTTTTTCTTCAGTTAACTTAAGAAAATCAAGACCAGCAATTTCTTCCTTTCGTAAAATTTTAAAGTGAGGCTCCTTAAGCTTCAAGTCTTTCTTTTTCAAATATTCAATAAGCTCCTCTGTATCGAAATCCTTAACCACGTCTGACATTGTTTTAGTAGAAATTTCTTCCGTTATTGAGGCGGGTGAAGCGGGCGAAGAAGCTTGTGAAGACATGGTTTTTATATATGTGAGTTTGTGCTTGCGAAAAAAATATGCACTCGACTGCAGTTACAGGTAAAGCTGGTTTATGGATATAAAAGTATTTTTGGTTTCCGGTGTAAAAGCGCTCGGGTAGAAATGATAGATTTTTTTGTATCGATTCATAATGTATTTACCCAATATATATGCAATTAAGATGTAGTACAGAATTGTCAGGCGATTATATTACATCATTACACGTGACATTTTTTCAAGATTTACGACAAGAACAGATCCTGAAAGGACCACGTAAATAATATTTTATTTATGAAATAAAAAAACGTTGCCGGTAGCCGGCCTACAATACATAAAAACTATTACATAGCATTATATATAAGATTATTCTGACCGGGGGTATACAGTGATATGGAAGTGCTCTGCTTTAGTCTCCTCATCAAAACTAAAAATTTCAGAAAACTGATCGTACAGCTCCATTTCCCTTTCAATAACACTTCCAGCTTGAATTATACAAAATTTGAGAGGGATTTTATTAAATGGTGCCCCCAATCTGCTTTGAATTTCAGCCTCGAGTTTGCTAGAACCTTCATGTTTGCGAACCATAATTGATTGTATTACTTTAATGCCTGGAATATTCATAAGTTTTCCTATAGGAACGATAAGACAATTGAGAATGATGGTGTCGTAGCTCATTTTGATCCCTAAATACAAGACCCATGGTGAGAAAAACTCATTCCCATACATACATAACTTCTGGCATATACATACCTTATTTTGTGTTATTTTCTCTGGGAAAGTTTTTTGCGGAAATTTGGCTGAACTTCCACATACCTCTACATGCTTTATATCTTGCTGGGAAAAAGTTAAGGAGATATGAGGCGTAATTAGTATTGTTGTCTGATGCCAAGAGTTCTATGAAAGCACATGCAAATGGAATTCTCATACCTTTTCACATGTAGATCTACCGGAGAGACGCAAAGGTAGTTAGTTCTTGTAGATCTCAAAATTGTGAGTCCCTCAGCCCTCCATAACATATGCTTTTGACGTTAATATTTACTTTTAGAGCTGGTCCTGTGTTGCTTGTAGACATTCTTTCACATTTTCTCATGATTGTTTGGGAAAAAAATAGAGGTATTAGTTAGTATATATAACTTTCGATATATGTGAAAAAAAAATAATGTTTCACAGACTGACCGTGTGATCGGCCATTACATCATTGCACAGAAATCTATGGTTCAGCAAATTCTTCCGAGCTGGTAGATCACTGCTCCGGATTAGTTAGATCGGTAGAGTACCACCATTCCGTAGAGGGCTGTGTTAATTCCTAACTAAGAAACATGGAAATAATATTCTGAGCACCACCAGCCTGTCTAAGATAATCATTAAATGCAGTAATAAAATCATTCGGAGTTTCAGCCGTGCCCATAATCATCGGAGGAGGTACATCATTATCATAGGCAACTTCATCATCTGATTCAGAGCTAGATGGTTCGGACTCTGATTCGGCTTCGGAGCCAGAAGATTCTGAATCAGAACAGCAGTATTCTTCATCAAAATTTTCGATATGAATATTTGGATTTAGCTGGTCCATGGCTTCTTTGCTGATATTTCTACACCCCTCCAAATCAAGAAATTTTAAATTGGGGCGTGAACGAGCAATTTCTTTGATAGTCGTACTGGTAATATTGCAATATCCAAAGCTGAGATGCTGAATCTTCTGGCAGGAGCGAATAACATTGCAGATTGATAATTCACTAATAAATGTACAACCACTTAGATCAAGATATTCTAATTTATGGCAAGAATGGGCCAGTGCTTCAGTAACCTCATCACCAATATCATTATGACCGATCTCTAAATGTCTTAAATTCGGAGATCCTCTGATGATAGCCACAATTAATGCATCATTACGGAAAGCCATGACACCAGCAAAGTCAAGATATTCTATGCTGAGACATCTCTGTATTAACATACTAGCATCTTTGACATCCCCCTTACTATATGAAATATCAAGATTTCGTAAATTTGGGCATGAGTTTAAGATGCAACTTATAGATTTATCTGTGATCCGACGTGCTTCAGCAAAATGGAACTCTTGTAAATCATGACAATTATCTGCAATTACAAACAAAGATTTATCGGTAATATTTCTGCAGTAGGAAATATTTAGATGTTCTAATTTATGACATGATCCTGCGAGTGCACATAAGCCTTTATCGGTTATTGCTTCAGCATCCCACAAATTGAGATATCTTAAATTAGAATATGATTCCGCTATTATAAATAGTGATCTATCACCAAAACCTATACTTTCTTTGAAATTTAAATGAATTATATTCGGAAATGTATTCACAATACTTTTTATTTTTTTATCTGAAAGTCGATAGTAATTTGAAATTTCTAGATAGGTTACATTTGAGGCATAAGCTGGTTTATTCTTTCCGCACATTATTTTTACAAATTTTTCCAATCGAAAATGATTATTCACATTATAGCCATACCTCCGGTTATTCCCCTTTAGCTCAATACGCCTCCATAGGATAGGGGCACCACATCTGTACCAAAGCCAGCTAACAAATAGAGCAGGGTATAGAGATTTATCTATCAATAAGAAATGTAAAATCTGCTCTAGTAATTCCTGTATATTAAAAATGCCTGTATGCGCCATAAATAACATATGTTATATCTTTAATCGAAAAAATAAATTAGCCGAGCCTAGTTCGCTGGTAGATCACTGCTCCGGACTAAGCCTTTCCACTATGTCATCTAACGCAAGTGCTTGTAACCCATCCAAACGAACTTTTAATATATCTTCAGGTGATAATCCTCTGAAGAATAGATTTTTAAGAAGCCATTCTGGATAGTCTTTGCTTAAATTACACTCTTTCAGTTTCGAATAATATTCCTTTACTGTATAATTGCCTTGAACTATTCTCCCAAATAAAAAATTCATTCTTTTGGACCATTCAAGATTAACCTCTCTTTCCCATATATTATTTATACTGCGGGCATTTTTAGATCCCGTTCTGGGAGATACTTTGAAATGGATGGTATTAGTTCAGGCGGAAGTTGTTCTAGCAAATTAACTGTATACATTTATATACGGTTAGAATATCTTTCGATCGAAAAAAAAGTGAAATACAATATTGGAAAGCTTTCATCCTAATTGAAGGGTCTTAACCTTCTTTGGTTGCACCCTTCTTCGTTGCTTATGAGGGACAGCCTTTTTTTCTCTTACCTCAATTATCTCAACCGAATCGGAATCTTTGGAAGACTCAGATGAATAGGAGAAACCTTTATGCACAGCGCCTTTCGGCCCTTTTTTACCAATCAGCAAGGGAACTATTTCATGTATCAAGTTGACCACAGTCTCACTATCTACACATTCATCCAAATCCTCTAATTCAGTCTCTAAGAACTTTACATTCCTCTCTAATCTTTTTACCCTCTTTTCTAAAGTGTTGTATTGGGAATGATAGTCTTACAATTGTTTCTTTAATGCCTTATTTTCATTGGAAAGCGCACTATATACTTCTGCATTTTGCTCGTTTAGTCCAAATGCCTGGGCTAATATTTTCGTATATCTAATAACTTCCTGCTCGCTAGCTATACTATCGGATGAATGCTTTTGATTGGCTATCATTTTCGTGATGTATTCTATATGCTAGTTCTTGTCTTGAACGAAAAAAAAATAAAATTACGCACAATGATATCCCAACTCAATCCCTCTGGGATCCCTCTAACCCTTATATGTGAATAATGTGATTAGTTTTCATCGAAGAACATGAATGGGTTTGCTTGATCGTAAGGCATTCCACGAGGTCTGTAATTTACTATAGTATACCTCTGCGATGGCGCAGTGTTATTTTTAGGACTATGTCGAAGTGCTTGACTAGCAATAGTATTAGCTTTCGATAGATTCCTAACCCCACTCGCTACAACCGCAAATACAGCTCCTAAATTACGTAAGGAACTAGGAAGTAATGGCTTACCAGTTTCGGGAAGAAATTCAGCTTTTTTCAGAAACCTACTCAAGATTCCAGTTCCAGGCGTCCCCGGGTCTCCTAACCGTCCGGAAGATATTGCTTCCTGAATCCATGTAAGCAATTGCTTTGCCCGTTTCTCGTTCTTTTCAAGTGATCTAAACACTCGAGGAATATCCTGTTGATCTCGGTTTTTTACATATCCTGTTACACCTCCATTGGATATACGCAAATCTTTAATTTCAGCTGGACGGATACAGAGCATAATCATTACATCAGCTAGGGCCTGTTTGTCGGGTGTATTAGATACATCATACGAATCCAATCTCTCCTTAACCGATTCTAACGAGAAGTGGTCCGGATAATGAATTCCTTCATCTTCGCATAATAAACTCTTCTCCTTTTGGATTTTATTCGATAAAGTGGTCATCCCTGGAATCTTCGTAGCTTCGATTATTGCCTTTGGGGCATTAAGCTTCCGCAATTCCTTTCGGAGCCTACTGAGACTAGACGTGCAGGCAACCGGATTAGGGGATGTCTCGGCTAATGCTTTAGCTATAAGTTTTACTTCTTTTTCACCAAGGCTATCCTGCATAATACGCTGAGCCGTTTCTCTAATAATTTCTCCTTCTGGGATAATATCTGATACTTGGCAGGCGCTTTTAGCACAGCATATATTCACTTCCGCTTCTGCCCCTCCTTCTTTGGGGGTTACTTGACTTTTAGTTCGACCAGTTCTTTGAGAAGGTATCAACGCAAATGCTTGTTCTTTACTAAAGTTATATCCTTTTTGAAGACGATCGCGAGCCTGACGCCTTTTCTCTCTATCACCTGGTAAGAGCTCAAGTATTTCTGGCGCATACCGGCTAAGCTCTTCGAGACTCATTTCATTGGTGAGTTCATGGTCTGTAACGAACTTGGTTGTAATAGCAGACATATTGTGGTAAGTAGACTATGGTGGTAGTTAGATTAATCTGTGGTATTCAGATTATATATTGTGGGAAAAAGTTCAATTCGAAAAAAATATTCCGTAATTTCACTACCCCATGGTCGGTAAAAACTATCGAAGGGTTAGAGAAAGGGAAAAAATATATAACTTATGGGAGGTCTCTTTGAGCCACCTGCTCCGGCCGGGATATCTTTTATATATATTTGAAAATTGTAGGTAGATAGGATATGCGAAAAAATATATATAGTCAAGGAACTGCCATTCCAAGACTATAAACAAATCCATCTGTATCTAATAACATTTTAATATAATGCTCGCGCTAGAGCTAATATTCCTTCCGGTCCTAAAGCATTTGTCTTAGTGAACGCATCATATAAAGCACTTGGTCTATGCTTCGAAGGAGCTAAATTCAGATGATGGAGGAATTTCATGAGTACCTTATTTCTCCAAGCTTTCGTCTCTTCACACTCCCAGCATAATTTTAATAGTTGGCATAAAGTGAAATTGTGCCAATTAGCTTTGAGTAAAATCTGCAATAGACATATTTTTTTGTTAACTTCTGCTAGTAAACTTCTTTCTGATACGATACCCCAAATACGATAGGAGATGAAAGAGAGATATCTTCTTAATATTGGTAATTCATGCAAAGGCGGGATCAAAAGCCTTTCTTCTTTCCAATGTATATAGCCACCACATAATAATTTACGATACACTGGTCCATTTACAACTATCATGCGATTAGATTTGGGGTTATATATTTTTTCGTGGGCTTCATATGCCGATTGGTCTAATATGTCCATAACGTAAGTACGAAAAGATATTTTATCTCATTATAATACCAATTAATTTAAATACATATTTTATTATGAAATTAAAAATGAAAGAGGGTTTTATATCCTAAAATACTTTTGCTTTAGCGTCTTTGACCATGGCTCGCTTTACTTGCGCACATATTAAGAAGGATAACACTATTTGTGGAAATAAGTGCTGTGACCCCACCGGGTGTTATAGGCACTGGAAATTGTATGAAAAAAATAAAGAAAAAAAACCCTGCCTTGTTAGTGATTGTCGTAAATATACTGTTTCTACTACGGGATGTTGTCCTGATCATTCGGGTAGATTTCATTCGCTAAATTATCGGATGAGGCAGAAGTATGGGGCTGAGGCCCTTCAACCCAAAATCCCTGAAGCTCCAATTTCCGAGTCAGATGATAATAGTACTTCGATCCATGAACACTTGTTTCCTACTTCTTCACAATTATTTGCAGATTCGTTAGGAAGAGATTTAACGGATTCGATCTGGATCGAAATACTAGGTGATAAGGTTATAATTAAAGGCTCAGCTACAGAGTCACCCAGAATCTATGAAGATCCAGTTTCTGAGTCGGATGATGAGGATACAGGTCTCGACCTCTTTGGGGATTAGTGGTTAGCTCGAAAATAGGAGCACTAGAGATCCCCTCTGAGTTATCTGCTGGAAAGTAAGCAAAAAAAAATATTATTTCATTTATATCATTAAGTCGAATAGCGCTATTTTTTAGTATATAAATAAAGCGCATCAGGCATATTTCTTGGAATGGGGCTTCTTCGGAAATATTATATAAAATAATGGAAGAAGCCCCCATCTCAAAGTATGTATGATTCGATTCTGTGAAACTTGGCATTATGTTCACACTGCTTTTATAACAGTCCGCCTACGCAATATCAAATAAGTCTTGAATATCTTTCGCAATTAGTATTAGAACTGGGAGTATCTTTGATTTGTTTTTCCTCCAAAAGATTTTCCATTAATAATTCATCGGGTGGAAGTTTACTATATCCATACCGAGTATCTTCACCATTTTCCCAATAAATTTCTTTCCCTGTTTGGTATGGTGGTAACTCAGGAGAGTCATTATTATCGAATGATCCAACTAGATGGTAATGTCTGCTATGTTTATCCATAGCCTTAAATTTTAACCCATAAGTTGCGTGTAGTGCCGAATTTAGCAAACCAAGTTTCGCTCGAATTGTTTTTAATCCCGATTTTTTAGCACTACGCGATGCATCTGTATTATCAAATACTCGAGCCATTTTAGGTACTAAATCCTGGAGATATGATATCGACTCAGGGGATTCCATGCGTGTTTTAACATCATTAGCTTTATAACGTGTCCTATCGTCAATGTCTTTAACGGGTGTGCAATTTCTTAGTAATTCCAGACAAATTCGATGTTTCTCAGCCCGGGTTATAGTTGTAAGCCTATCTTCTCTGTAATCTTTGCGTGTGATGGCCTCAACAGCCGTTTCGTTGTCAGTACCAGCATCTCGTAACTGCCTATAAGCTCTGAACCATCTCATATGATTATAATCCCCATACTTCGAAATGAAATTTTCGGTCAATAATTCAGGCGGGATTTCATAACATTCCACAATATGATGCCGGTCTAGAGAACGCATTTCTTCTAAGGTCTTCTTCTGCTTGTTCTCCAAAAATTCAGCAGTCTCACGATCGAGAATATAAGCATTAGTTATATCTGATATTTCCTCCGCTTTAACAATAGAGCATTTCGCTTTTACCACTTGCAATAATGTTTTTTCTCCAGATTTAGGACCAGAGTCTATGATCGAAACACACATGCCAGCTTTTCGAAGGAAATCAACCATCCTCCAGCCAAATAATCGCTGGGAACGAAATTTTTCTAACATATATGCTACCCACAATCGAACAGTTGGTACGTCTTTATTCCGGATAATAGAATCTACATCTGGGAATATTCCTCTATTCTGAAGTTCGCGGGGGAGACATTCGCGTTTAGCACTTAACATCCATTGAAATAACCCTTTTTCTAAAATGGGAACGTTAGATGATCTTTGCTCGATATGACATACATAATCCTTAATGCACCGCATGCGGAATAACATCTGATTCGTTCCAGCATTAGTTTCTATATAGCTATTGAAGAGACAGAATGCTCGTTCAAACTTAGGGTTAGTGCAAGATACTCCTATTTTTAAAGTGCTAGTATAGGCAACTAGGTCTACGTATTTCCACGATTCTTCTACATTGCTAAAGTCATGTGCCTTTTCCTCAGGATCAGATTTACCATGATATTCCTTAATTCGCAATTCTGGAAAATCGGTCTTAAGGGCGCGAATAATTCCTTGTATGTCTTTTCTAAGATGGCAAATAAGCGACGCACTTGTTCGGCTTTCAAAAGGTAATGAAGCCATATGCTTAGCCCAGTCCCAAAGTTCGGCTAATACTGTTTCTTTATTAGGGGCAAGGCGGAATGTCTTACCTTTTTGGGGTTGGAAAGTGTTGTGGATAATAGAGAGTGATTTATCCTTACGAAGGGCTTTAATCCATTCGATATTAAGATCGGTGAGATCATTATCCATGACGATAATGCGTCTTGCGTCTTGGACCAATTTATATAACTTTTCTATCGATTGTCCGGCCAAATGACTCTGCGCCTGAGCAATTATAGACACTATTTCATCAAGCCATAAATCGTATTGACTCGGGGGACATTTGCATTTTTTATTACATTTGCATTTATTAGCAATACGGTGTAAACTCTCTATTTGACATACTACCCTCTTATGATCGGGGAGATTTATATTACCATCAATATCGCAATATGATTTGAGGTCAAGTCTTGTAGTGACAGCATTAGAATAAGAATGTCGCGTGGATAATACAAGCAAATTTACATCGTCAGGAATAGACAAATTTTCAAGAATATATGTTTTTCCCGTTTCCCAAGGCGACCCCACATAAATATCACCTTCATTGGATAATGGCCTTACATATCTCTCCTCATACGTTTCTGTTGCTGTAAGGGGCTCATTATATTTGACCCAAGATGGCATTTTTACGAAGGCTTTAGGGAAACCTGGGTCTTTTACCTTGCAAGATGTGGGTGATAAATTTTTATTTTCTTGCTGGATTTTTTCTGCAATAGATGGGTCGCATTCAAAAACTTCCCCAGGTTCATCAGTACCTTGCCGGAAGCATTTTACAATGAATGTTCCATTGCTGGCATATACACGACCGAACCACCGCTGATCCTTGTCATGTATACGTTTACATAGTGGACATTCTAGTGGACCTTTCCGGTTGAAATATACGAAGTTTTCCGAGTCTTTTTCTTCGATAGTCCAATCCTTAAGATAGTTAGAATGCTTTTGCAAAACAAGATTCGCGCATTTTTGCAATACATCCTGACCCACGATTATTCTTAGTGGATTATTATTTTTTTCTTCACTAAGCATCCGAGGTCTTACTTCAAGTCCCAAACTAGAAGGCGGTTGAACCCTAACGTGATCGAGTTCATTCCAGCCATTGTCTAGAGAGAATTGGAGAATGCGCTTCACCCGACCTTTTTTTGCTGATCCGATTAGGCGAAGGTTGAAATTCTGACCAGGCAACCCTCTGTCGATATACTTGCCAAATTTTTCACCGGTTATGGTATATACTAATTCTGTAAACGCTTTGAGTTCATGATGATCAATAAGGAGAGCTGGTGCATATAAAATATGATAACTACATTTGCTAGGATCTGTTGATGTAGTAACTATTAACCCTTTAAGAATATCCTCCCAGCTACAATCAAGAATTCGATACAAAGCTCTTATGAAAGATAGGCAGATTCGAAAGAATACTTCTTGCGCCTTAACTCTAGCTGTTTCCATATCTTCTTTTGATGCATCGATATCAATCACAGCTCTTAAAGGCTTTTGACCATTAATACATTCGTGAATCCCGGGCAGACCATATACTTCAGAAATGTCGTCTGCAACGGAAAATTTTGGGGCTCGATCGTCTTGGTCAATTTTGATAACCAATTTATCTTCCACTTCATCCCGGTCATAAGCATTATATAAACTAGACCCTTTTTCATTCGGAAA
>CAJVPL010000700.1:0-21195 GCA_910591945.1 Ambispora gerdemannii | reverse complement strand
TGTATATAAAGCAGAAATGAAATAAATCGAAAATTTCATTTTTTAAAAAAATCGGGCGATACTTTTTGGGGTACTGTACATGTATATACATGCATTTAACAAAAATTTAATAACTTTATTAATAATTTTTCAGTTTTTTAAAAAAAAGCTCTATTACATTAAAATATAGTATTTGCTAAATATCTGAGCGAAATTTCTAAACAAGTTAATATGTAAATTATTGAGAAGATACAATTTAAATATGTCAATTTTTTATAGTCTTTTTATATAAACTTATCATATTTCAAATTGTATCTCCTCAATAATTTACAGATTAACTTGTTTAGAAATTTTGCTCAGATATTTAGCAAATATTATATTTTAATGTAATAGAGCTTTTTTTAAAAAACTGAAAAATTATTAATAAAGTTATTAAATTTTTGTTAAATACATGTACATGTATATGTATGTACATGTACATGAAAATTTGGCCTAATTATTTTCATATGAGACTATATATAAATTTGATCTATATAGTAAACCAAATATCCCAATGTAACGTAACTTGCATATTTAGTTAATATTCTAGTCACAGCAAAAAAATGTTCAGATCACGTGAATCTGAACTAGTTGAACATCTGAATTTTGATTTATTACATTATTTTTGTAAAGATAAATATTTATTTATTATCAAAAGTAACTAAAGTAAATAATATCAAGTACAAAATTAATGTAACCAAAATGTAAGTCTTTTACTCTTTAAATTCCAAGTATCCTGCTGATTACAAGCTTGCAGAGCTTCTTGACACTCATTCATTATTTTAATTACTGGTTTCATTAAACTTTTATATTATTTATCTTTTATTTGTATAATATTAAAGTGATCTCAAATTTTTCCTTATATATAATGAGTTATTTACGTCATCTCACTAATGCATCTTGTTGAGTAATTGAACTAGAGCTTGTTTTATAAATATCTAATTCTTTAATAGTTGTTTTATATCTATTTCAAGAATTATTTATCAGAGTAATAACTGGTAATTTACTCTTGTTAAAATTAAGAAACAGATAATCTTATTAAAATATTATCTTAGAAAAGGTAGATAAAAACTGTTTGTTATTCTTTTTGATAAGAAGATGCTTATATAGAAAATATTGACTATTTAAATATGTTAGATATGAACATATTTAATTATTTATATCAATATGATATCTATTCTTTATTTTAGATTCAATATCTATTAGTACTATTATATTCCAATCCTTTTTAAAATTCTATTACCAGATTAAAAATCTGTGATTTTTATTATACTATACTAATTTAAATTCAAAGTTTGAAACAAGCTGCTCTGCTAAGATTTGAGTTAAATGATTTATTTATGATTTATTATAATTATACTTAAAAATATACTATAACTTTTTATGATTATAATTATGCAAGCTAAAGGTATTATTACTAAATAAGAAGATTGAGCAAATAAATTTCAATCTTTGATATTATATCAATTAATTTATAAATAGCTTCATAATCTTATAAGATTTCTTAAATGATAAAATTAATATACTTCTTGAACATAATAGTAATATATATCTCTTGAATTTAAAAAAGTGTTCTTTGATATTGGAATAAGTAGATGTATATTTGTATATTTTCTAATTATATTTAGAAGAAGTTTTATAGATTTGCTTGAATATAATATATTTGTATTATCTATTAGAATCCAAGATGAATTGACAAAAGTAAACATATAACTACTTTTAAGACTTTAGTTATTATATAGATATTTAATTTTTATTTTGATCAATAACATATACTAAATACCAATAGCAGATTTGAATATTTATAATTCAGAATTATGTCTTATTCATTGCAGATATTTTTTTTATATCTTTATTTACTAAAATAAAGACTAACTTTAATTTTTCTTGTTGAAGACTTAAAAAGAATCTCTATAATACTTCAATTTGAGTTTGTATCTTATTTCTGGGATCTTGTTGAGCTTCTTCATTATTATTCAAAGAATAATATAAGTTTCTTTTTTATAAATTAATATTTAATAATAAATTTGCTCTTTAATATATATTTCTGGATTAATAAGTTTTCATTATAAAGTTTTTTATATACTTCTGTATTTTATAAATCATATTTTGCATTATTTTTAATCTATTTTTTTGCTTATTAGAAAATATTATTTGTTAATATGTTGAATATTTATGTAATATTTAATAATATATATTAATAATAGTTTAAATCTATTAATAATTTTATATTTTCTATATAATTATATCTATTAATAAGAATATGAACTTTATTTTATCTTTTGATCAATTGGTCATTTGGTCTTTGTCATGCTCGATTATTCTGTATTGATATCTGAAATAGATAACAATACTATATGTTAACTACTTTTGCTTCTTATTCAAATATATATTACATATTTTTTTAATAATAGCCAGAACTGGATTCAATTAGCCAAATAAAAAATTTAGCAAGTTTCCAGAATCTTTCTTTAATCATCTTTTTATTATCAATAGTTTATTGATTAGTTAAAACAATTTCTAATCAAGCTCAACTTCAAAGCTAAGATTTATAGCTTCATTGAATACTATTACTTTTTCAAATTCTTTGTAAATAATATCATATATCTTATTTAATTCATATAGAAGTGCCTCAGAATTATCTTTACTTTGAGTATCTTGTTCATCAATAGCTTCACTAAATGATGAATCTAAAACTGATTTCCAAATGAATTCAGTATTCTCAAAAGATAGTTCAAGACTTGCCAACTCACTATTAATACATAATATACTTGATTCGCTGCTGCTATAAGATTTATAAGATAAATTTATACTTTTCTCTTGATTATTGTTAACTTTAATTGTTATATCTAATATCATATCTTTTGCTTTTCATTTATTTTTTAATCTTTTTGAACAATGATTACAAGTAGCATGCTTGTATAGTGGATTATTACTATCTCTTGGTTGGTAGAAATCAATGCTTTGCTTTATTATGTGACAACTATTACATGTTTTTCCAAGCAAGTTACTTTCACTCATTTTTTTGTTTGTATTTATAGCAATGGGTCAGTTGGGTTAATTGGATCTTTTTATTTTGTCAGTTGGGTTAATTGGACCTTTTTATTTTGTTGGTTGGATCAATTGGATAAAATTGTGAAATAGAGATTAAGGTGTATGAAATAGAATTTGAGATCTTTAAGTTTAATGAATAATTGATGTTTCAAATATTTTATTATTAGCGATATTATAATATAATAATTTGGGATTAATGCTACAATATAATTTTTTTTAAAGATCAAATTTCATTGTTCTTTATATCTTCAAATTTAATATGATTGAAGTAATCAAGATCAAGTTAATCACGGTCGATGTTGATTTTTTTTAAGTTTCTTGAATTCGGCGCGTCTTTTTGATGCGGCCGAAATTTCGGTCGAAATAATTATGTACGACGCAAGGTTCGGATATTCGGATGGTTCGTATTCACGTGATCCGAACATTTTTTTGCCGTGGCTAGGGTACTAAAATTTAGTGTCTTAGCGTCACCCGAAAAATGGTAGCCGGAATATTTTCCAGGAAACATAATTTTTATTTGGACGGATTACGGTTAGGGTTAGTGTTATCGTTATAGCTAAGGTTAGATATAATTAGATATAAAACTGCCTCACAGACATTTCAAGCTAGATTTAAGCTGCATTTTCATCTTGTGTCGGATTTGTTTTTCTGGCAGCTCAAATAATTGCGCCACAATGATCTATCCTGCTAATACTTTTTCCGGGTGACGCTAAAATTGTTAAGAAAAGGGTCGGATCATGTGATATTTGCGCATGTGCGGAAAAATCGTTACTAAATTCTACATTCTAATTGGTTAATGATTTGTTAATCTAAAATACCCTAATCATGGCGAAAAATGGTCGGATCACGTGTCACCAGTGGCATCAACCAATAAAATGCGTAAATTTTTGATCAGCCGGCAAAACAAATCCGGCACGAAAAATGAAAAAAGCAAAAAATACGGGAACCAAATGTCTAAATCTAGCTTAGTAGACAAAAAATGTCGGGGAGTCAATTTTACGTATAATCTTGGCTCCAGCTCCAGCCTAACCCTAATATAACATTTAACAATAACCTCTATTACCTGTTAATTAACCAAATTTATCATTAACGGTTATTTTCCCGTCCGTATTTAGTGCATATCGATATTGTGTTAAGTTTAGCCGGAATTTACCAATGGATAATTTTGGCTGAATTTAAAGCAAATCGAAATCTTGGGTCCCTGGCTACAATTATTTTAGTAATGTGAAGATCAAAGTATTCACTTGCGAAGAAATTCTTTCAAGATAATATGTTTGAAGTTATTGATTTGCCGTTCAACAGTTTAGATCTCAATCCGACGGAGTATCATTTAAAAAAAATAAAAAAGCAGTTGTTCAAAAATCTTGATGAACTGTTTTATGTTGACTATCCCATAATTAAAACAGTTCTTTCATTTTAAAAGTTCCATAAGTCTTGTTCATTTTTCAAAAATACAATTAATTAGCTTTAAAATGATATAATAACTACTAATAGAAATATATATAACTTGAAACTTTCAATTTTCGTATATAAAGCGGGAGAATTTTTTTTAGTTTTCAATCAAAAGTTTTTGCATTTCAAGTTGCCACAAGTCTTGTATTATTTTTTAATATATAATCAATTAACTTTAAAATTTAGAAATAATTATCATAAAAAATTTAGATATTTACATAACTTGAAAATTCCCATTTTTTATATGTTTTATTAACCAATTTTAGATGAGCTTACTTTTTGGGGTGCTATACATGTATTTGTGAATTTTTGGCCGTATGGAATTTTATAATTTTTATTTCGCAAAGAAGATTCTTCAAATTCTACCAGAAAACCAGAAAACATAAAAAGTGTAGGACAAGGATAACGAAATTTGTGAATTGACATTCTATTTTTTGTATTATAAGTTTTTGTATTCATCAAAAATATCGAAATAATTAACAGTCAAACTTGTAAAATTTATTATAACAATATTGTAGTAATATTTTATATTCTGCTAAGATCATTGATACGGCAGTATTATACAGTGCCCGACAAAAGTATCCCCGCACCGATAATTTTTGATTGATCATGTGTAGGTCCCTGAAATTTTATTGGATATATAGCACATGTACATCACAAACACTGATCATTGATATCTTGATAGATTCTATATCGGGGGTATTGCATGTTCATAACGATAAACTTTCATACTCCAAATACAATAAATCGGTCACTTTAGGACATAATATCTCAACATCCAGTGATCCGATTTGAGCGGAATTATTACCATTCGATTTGTCTAATCTAGGCAAATCAAATCATGGTATTTTCGCTCAAATTGGATCACTGGATGTCGAAATATTGCATACTAAAGTGACCAATTCATAATTCGCCGATCAATTTTTCATTAGAAATTGATCACCTAAAAATGAATCGAATGTGTATCTCGATCTCCAGTAATCTGAGTCAAATAAAAATAATACCATTCAATTCGTCTTGACTAGACGAATTGAATGGTATTATTTTTATTTGACTCAGATTACGGAAGATATCAAAAAAATGAATCTGCTACTTTAAGATGTAATATTTCGATATCCAGTGATCCGATTTGAACAAAAATACTACTATTCGATTCGTCTAGTCGAGACAAATCGAATAGTAGTATTTTTGTTCAAATCGGATCACTGGATGTCAAGAATTAGATTATTGGATATTGGGATGTGTGTTATGAAATGACTGATTATATTTGGGATGCGAAAGTTTATGAACATACAATACCCGATATAGAATCTCTATCGCTATCAATCAATAAAAAGTATCAATGATCAGCGTTTGTGATGTATTATATGCATATAAAATTTCAGGGACCTACCGCTACAGATGATCTAGTAAAAATTATCGGTGTGGGGATACTTTTGTCGGGCACTGTACTTAATGTTGCGTTGACCTCTAGATAATCAATGTGGATACCGATACGCGTAATAATATTAAACGATGTAATATTTATGACACAAGAAAGAAAAAGGTAATGTTCATTCATAATGAATATTTCTAAATCGTCTTACAATACGAATTATGCAAGAAACTAATTATGGAGGGATTATTTTTTGAGTGATGCATGAACCAGATGACAAATAATTGACTTGGATTTAGTTTGCAGTATGTTTGATGTTTTGAGTTTATTACACCAGAAATAACTTTAACTTATTAAAAAGTGCATTTTCAAATTTTGCAAAAAGTCAATCAACTGCTGTAATCTTGGTATTGTGACAATATTTCAGTTTGATTAATTTTCACTATTCAAAAATTCGTAGTACAAAAAATTCCAGCGAATATGGTGATGATAAATATGTATATAAAGATAATAATAAATATTCATTGATAATTAATCATCAAATATTAACTTTTAATCGGTTTTTAAAATTCTAATTACAGCGAAATAATTAATACCAGTGTTATAAGAGACCTATCAAATTTTTCTAAATGTTAAATATTTTGATAAACTTATTTCTAGCAACTTTGCCATGTCAAAACCAATAATGTACATGTGCCTAGAATTTAGCCTAAACCCTAGACAATTAAAATATGACTGTTATACATTATACAATATAATACTAAAAAGTAAAAAAATAATAATTTCGATAATATTTTATTTAAATATTTATCAAATCAAAATAGTTTGTTCAAATTCAATAATAATTAATATCGATATTTATTTGATAAATTGTTTATTTTTGACCAGATTAACAACCGGGTATTTTTATCTTATAAGTCAACGCTGATTACAAAGACGTGATCGGGACCAGCACTTTTGGGTTGTTATATGCAAATGTTACTCTATCCAATATAGTAAGTATATAAAAAATTTTTTCGTTCCAAGCTAACAATGTTACTGTATCCAATATGTTATTATAAAGAATGTTACTGTAACCAGTCCAGTGTTGACTGTATTTGAACGAAAAACTGAATAAAAAAAAGTAATTCTTATATGGTGCAAACGGTCTAAAGACATCCAATATATCCAATATATCCAATTATAGTTCTCATCAAAGGTTATTTAGCAACGTATTTTTTTTTGTGTTTGGATTTGGATGTCTTTAGACCGTTTATTTGTTAACTTGTTTCTCAATGAAATTTGGATACAGTTTTGAAATTAGCTTTTACTTTTTTACCAGAAAATTAGATATATTTTGATTTAACATGCACATATAAACACTCACCCTTTACCATATAATAAAAAATTGAAATTTTCCCTTTATATTAAAGTTTTTCAGTTAATACTATTTTTATATTGCAAAAAAGGTTGTACATGTATAAGTAAATTTACATTTATTATAAAAAATTTTTACAATCACTTTGCAATCGGGCAAAATATCTTTAAAAAATCCAAGCAAAAGATATTTTATTTTAAAAATATTTATTAATAAAATTACAAATTTCAATATGAAGAAAAAATTACAATTTTACTATATTTTTAGTATATTGTAGGAGGATGCATATCTCATTTAGCAAATACATGTATTCATATTCTGGAGAATTAAATAAAGTTTAAATTATGTTCCAGAAAATAAAATAAAAAAATCTGATTAAGTTTCACTAACTGAAAAAAATCTTAATAAAATATTTATGTCAAAATTAATTGATTGGATAAATAAAAACATTCCAGGGAAAGCATTCAAAATATATAAATGATAAAGCATTTATTTTAGCACCCATAATTTTTAAACAATTTCACTACTTCGCGTACTATCACGATTGTTTTCCACATTAACTACTTGCGGAGAATGCATATGACCTTCCGCAATTATTTGTCTCTCCCGTCTTCGTCGATAAAAGAACACAGCGACAATAACAGCAACTATTATAACAGCAGCACTGCCAATCATACTTCCAATAATGATACCTAAACGTGACGATGACGATGTTTCGGAAACTGATGTTTGTGATGGATTTATAGTGGTCGGAGAAGGAGTGTCGGACTCGCTAGGTATCGGTACAATATCTCTTAGTTTGAATTGTTCAACCCAACTATATGAATTGTTATTTGTGTCGAGGATGCTTATTACATTTTTAGAGATTGGAACACTGTTAATGTCTTCTTGTTGTGCTCCTAGAATCAATCAAAAGGGAAGTTTAATTCGTTTTCAAATGAGAATGAGCAATTATACCATGAATATGTTTAATCGTATTTACCAAATGCAACTATCATATAATTATTGTACATAGTCGCAGTATGTCCATGCCGAATCACTGGGGGATTATTAATATTCGGTAGTGACCACCTCCACTTCTTCGTATCCAGAATAAAGAGAGCTTGATCATTAGTGAGAGGTATAAGACTATATCCTCCATAGATGATTATAGTAAATCGATCTGGTCCTATAATCAAAATTTTAAATTAATGCAATTCTAATCTTTTCAGATCCATAGCGATAGGATTAAATTACCCAAAACAGCAGTATGTGAAGCACGCTCCTTGACATTAACTCCTGAACAATTCTGAAAAAAATAGATTATCCGTATTATTGTAAAAGCTTCCTAAATATTTTTAATTTCAAAAACTACATACCCACCTTAAACTCCCATTTATCAGTTGTCGTATAATAAATCCATACCTATATCGAAATTAATATCAAAGAAGCTAATAAAAATTCAAAAATTTTGAAAGTGAATTTCTTACTTCATTCATATTTCTATATCTGTCACCACTTATGTATTCACCGCCTATATAAATAATTCGGCCATCATCTAACAATGTGGCAGTATAATCAAATGCCGGCATTAAAGCTGAATCTACAGACCCGATATATGGTACAGCTGACCATGTGTTTTGGACCACTTTTAATTTATACATTGTTGTATCTAAATTACCACGAGTTGGTCCAGAGTCTGCTTGATTTGATCCAGAAAAAATATAAATTGTTCCAGTGTTATCAATTACCGAGTTTAAGCTTCTTCGAGTCGAAGGTCCATTCTTACTCAATGGAAATGATTCTATGGTCGATTCGTTTAACTTAATTAATGATTCGTTCTGGCTGAGTATATTCTGATTGTTTTCTTTGTTAAGCTAATTAAAGCAAATGGTTATATCAATATACATGAACATAAACTACATGTAGTTTCTAAACTTACTGTTACACCGCCGATAATAATAATTTGAGTATCATTATATACATTAGCAGTATGCCATGCAATAAAGAGCGACGAATTAAGATTGATCCGTTTAAATGGCAAATTGTCTATTCCAAAATCTGCAGATAAATCTAAATAGAAAACATCAATTTGAAAAGTTTTTTCATCCCACCCTCCAACAAAATATATTTTGTCGTTAATAAGATTTGCGGACTGAGCGTATCTAGCTGACGGAATATCGGTATACTGCGATAATGTCACTTGAAATAAAACAATAAAAAAAAGTATCCAAAAGCCATCTTTTCTAACTTTACTTATTATAAATAATATATGTAATAAATCCATGCTCTGAATTTTGGCAATTATCATTACGGCCCTTTTTAAATGTTATAAAATATTTATATAAATATAAATTTTTACGGAGTTCCAAGATTCATTTTTTATTCTTATAAAAAGGGTTGCTCTTATACATGTCCTCTATAGTCACACCCGTTTATAGTCACACCCCTCTATAGTCACCCTGTTTTGCTTTCCCATTTACATATAAACATAGCGATAGTAAAAAAACCCTCTATAGTCACATCCCCTCTATAATCACCAAATTTTGATTTCCCGAGGGTGGTGACTATAGAGGGGTTTGACTTTTATAAGTTTAACGTCAACATTAATAACATATTGATATCGACATACAGTTCGTAGTTCTGTACATGTTATATATAGCGTTAGAGTTTTTAT
This sequence comes from Ambispora gerdemannii, assembly GCA_910591945.1. Classification (NCBI taxonomy): domain Eukaryota; kingdom Fungi; phylum Glomeromycota; class Glomeromycetes; order Archaeosporales; family Ambisporaceae; genus Ambispora; species Ambispora gerdemannii. Next base: position 11,283 of record CAJVPL010000700.1, on the reverse strand, counting down.
ACATGTATGCAGTATGTATACAGGAGTGCATTTATGTACATGCACATGTATCCCCACCCGATTTGGATTAGTGTGATCATCAATACCTAGTTTGGCGATTGAGTTGTGTAATATTTGTTGAGGGATTCGGTGTTTCTTTGGCGCGTGTGAAGTAGTGGGTTGGAATTGTGGTAACGGTAGTTTCAATAATAGCATAATTTCTTCCTACAGTCAGACTGTGGCATTTCACACGATTGCTTACTCTAAACTCCAGTCGTGTTTGTCTATTTAGTGAGCATAGCGTTATCCCCGGCTTTCCGCATATCTGCTCTTCCATAATTTTACTGACTTGGAATTTCCATCGTTCGTTCTTCTGGTGCTCGTCTTTTTTAAAATGATTTTTTTGTTTTTTTGTTCCATTTAATATACATGTAACCGATTTGGTAGGCGATTTTAAAGACGGTTTTTCTAATTAAGGTAAGTTGGCAACTTCTAAATTTTCTTGCATTACATAGACTTACCGTTACCCCGCGCTTCTATGACCTTTTAATCCTATTTGGCATCGATTCGTACAAATTTGTACAGTAATCGATATCTACGCTCTTCCACGCGATTTGTAGTTTATCCCACAATCGCTTTTGGTGGAAAGTGACCCAGGAAGTTATCTCATGCACGTATCGACTTCGTTCCATAGGTTTTCGATTGAGTTTAGGGTGGCCAGTCAAGCAAAGCAATGTCATTTTTAGCGAACCATTTCTTTGCTTTTCCGGAGGTATGTTTTGAGTCATTATCTTGCTGAAAGATAAACTCACTATTCTCCAGCATTTTCTCCCAGACCGTCCCTAAAAAATTATTCAGTAGACATCTGTATTCATTATTACATCAATTTTTTGCAACTCGCCAACGTTGTCAGCTGTCACGCAACCCCAAACCATAATCGAACCGCCATAAAATTTCACAGTTGGCGTGATATGCTGTTCTTTCAACGGTTCGCCGGGTTTCTTCCAGTAATATTTTCGGCCGTCTGATCCAAAAATTTGGTACTTGCTTTCGTCAGAAAAAATTACGCGTCGCCAATCGTCGGCTGTCCAACTTCGGTATTTTTCGCCCACGCCAATCGTTGTTTTCTATGTGTTTTTTGAGGTAAGGCTTTTTTCGCTTGATACTCGCGAATAAGCCGTTTCTTCGGAACATACATCGTATGCACTCCGCCGAAAGGTTAATCCCATCAACGGCGGTGGTGCATTTTCCGGAGTAGATTAATCGTAAAGCATTTCGTTCGTAGCGCGCTGAGAGGGTTTTGGCTTGTCGAAACTTCTGATCTCTTCTTTTTTATATGGACGGAAGCTAAACCCACCTTCTTTGATGCTGCAATTTCCCGGATCGAATATCTTTCCTGTCGGAGGGCTGTATTCGGGCGCGTTTTCTTGTGAAATTCGAGTTATTGGAGGTAAAGATTTGATTATTTATTCACAGTAAATGAGAATTCCAAAGCATTTGTACTTAACTTTTATAGCCTTCCATTCACTATTATATTCGGTTATATTAAATGGAACGCCAAAAAAAATTATAATCTTTTTGTTAGAAGATAGATCAAATTGACTTACCTTTACCTGTCGCTATTTTTTTTCGGTGTTGTTGTCAACAAAAAGTCGGGGTTTTTTTTATCATAAATATACATGTGTATGTAATAAAGCTCAGAAAGTTAGCGATGGAATAAGAAAGTTTACTTTGAAAGTTCAGAAATAACACGAGGAGCACATCGAATAGCTCATTTTAGGTATTATGTAACGAAGCAGTAACTTTGATCGTCGCAAATACATGTACATGTAGGTATTTACGAACCAGAACAATATCGCTATTACATCATCGTGGCTTACAAAATCAAATTGTGGTAATGAATTAAAGACATCTAGATAGTGTAACGACGAGGAACGCACATACGTACATTATTACATATTCAGTTCACAGGAAAAAAAATACATGTACGTACATCTTTTAGTTATACAGTCGTACCTCACCCTCGCATATTATTCTTGCCCCATACTTTTTGGCAAAGCGTGTATGTAGAACATTAATTTACACATATACATGTATATTGTAGATAATATACTGTAATCAAGTCAATAAGTCATTATATAACCATAAATTAAAGAATATAAATCGGAGTAACGAATATAATTATAATTTGATAACACTAATTTCTAGTCAAACTCTTGATTTATACAAACTGATTTAAATAAACGAATATTGAATTATTTAAGGCACGTTCTAAATCTTAAATTTTTATCCAGGATTCAAAAATCCAGACTCAAATAAAAGTTACGCATAGCAAATTGATAATCTTCTATAGATTGGTTTCATAGTTTTAAATTTACATTCATGAGTCTTTTAGCTAAATAGTCGTGCATGAAATTTAAACGTATTAGTTTCTCTAGAGAAATTTCTTATCATTATATGCGAATTCTTGTGTTAGAACTTTATTCAGCTACTTATTTATTTTCACAATAAGCCAACTTCGAAGATAATAAAAAATACCTTATTGGTGACAAAATAGATATCGATATTACTCGTTTAGAATTCAAGTATGTCAGCGATTGACGCACGATAATTCTCAGATTTACTATATAGTTTACTTTCGAAGCTTTATGTCAACGTTCTCGATGATTTTGTACCCGCCCGGGAATAAGCACCATTTTTTTTGGATCGCCAGGCCTCGGAAATGGTGGTGATGGTGGATTTGCATTACTTAAATTACAGTCAGACTCCTCTATAATACACTCCTATAGTCACAACTACACCTATATTTGGTACTAAGTTATTATTGAACTTGTAAGAAATTTTTTTATATTCACACTTACTTTAATCGCTATTTTCCTTTATTCCCGATCATGGGAGATCTGACTGTAGTCTTTTTGTACTATATTTTCTTTATCAGGGTTTATAACGCGTCTGGAAGTCTCCAGACACGTTCTTACACTGCTACAATACAATATACTAAGGTTCATGGCTGAAATTGGATACTTATTATGACTGTAGCATTAATACAATATAGTATCGGTATGTAAAATATTTAATTTAGACGTAGTTCTTCATAACTCATGATATACAGTACTAAGAAAAAAATCAAGAAATATGATATTATCAATTTCAATATCATTTTTATACTTACAGTTGTGGCCAAAAGTACCCGACCCCCCTTAACTTTCCGTAGATCATGTGTAATGCACCAAATTTTTCCGAGCACAAAGGACTTTACAAATGCTGATCATTAATACTTTTTATAGGTTGATAGAGCTTCTATATCGATATCGGATATTGTATGCTCATAAACTTTCACGTCACAAATATAATCAGTTATTTCATAACACACATCTCAATATTCAATAATCTAATTCTCGACGTCCAGTGATCCGATTTGAACAAAAATACCACTATTCGATTCGTCTCGACTAGACGAATCGAATAGTGGTATTTTTGTTCAAATCGGATCACTGGACGTCGAAATATTGCATCTTAAAGTAGCAGCTTCACTTTTTTGATATTAACAAAAATTAATCAGCAGCCAATTTAGAACGTGATATCTTGACCTCCAATGATCCGATTCGAACAAAAATAATATGCATATATATATATATATATACCATTCGATTTTCTAGTCAATACGAATCGGAGATCAAAATATTACGTATATATGTCCTAAATTGACCGATTCATTTTTTTGACGATCATTTCTAATGAAAATTGATCGCCAAATATGAATCGGTCACTTTAGGACATAATATCGATATCTCATCAGTGGTTAAACTTGAGTGAAAATACCACCATTTGATTTGCCAAAATTAGACAAATCGAATGATGGTATTTTCACTCAAATTTAATCACTAGATGTTGAGATATTGTGTCCTAAAGTGACCGATTTATTGTATTTGGGCATGAAGTATATGAACATACAATATCCAATATACGTAAAAGCTCTACCAACCTATAAAAAAGTATCAACGATCAACATTTGTAATGTTCTTTGTGCTCGGAAAAATTTGGTGCATTACACATGATTTACGGAAAGTTGGGGGGGGGGTCAGATACTTTTGGCCACGACTGTAGATGGGTTTATTTAGGTCATTTGTCGTGTGATTATGCTTTTAACCAATAGAGTTTCAGAGGGTCATTTTATTTAGAGTGCCATTTATCAAGTGATTATTATTTATTATAGAGACCACCTCTCCTTAATGATATGATATCAAATTTCTAAAGATTTTATTGAATAAAAGTTAAATGACCTTGGTCATGGGTTATTTAACTTTCGAAACGACCGTTCATTGATTATTGATCATTTGGGTCATTCAGGTCATTGTCAACAATAACCACAATATGCATTAAACGATGGCATTATTTTGACTTTATTTGTGTGTGTTAAAAAAGAGTACGTAACATCGATTTCTATGCATAAAAAATGAAACAGAACGCATCAAAAAGAAGCTTTTTATTACTTCTATTATTGTGTGTAAATAATAAAAGGCTTTTATTATACGTACAGCAATTATCGTAGGCGTAATATGTCAATTTTTCATGTGAAATTCTTTGCACGTTAACATAAATTGAAGTTCTACGATACGAATGTGATGTGTATACCGTACCGTATACGAACATGTATCACGTGCCGCAGTACTCCGGGTACGTACATGTATATTGCAAATTCTGGTCAAAACCTATCGCTATACTTAGGCCCGTGATATGCGGTAAGTTACTTCACAGAGATACATAGTTTTATTACCGTGGATTTTACCCATATGATAATAAACATGACTCACGATTTAAAATTATATAGTAAAATACATATAAAAATTAGTTTGTTTATTTTACAATTAAAACAGTTCTTTCAATTTAAAAGTGACATAAGAATTGTTCATTTGTTCAAAATACAATCGATTAGCTTTTAAAATGACATTACGTAATTTAGAAATAGTTACTAATAGAATATAGGTAACATGAATTTTCAATTTCATGAATTTTTTTACTTTCCAATCAAAACAGTCCTTGTATTTAAGTTGCCACAAGTCTTGTATTATTTTTTCAAAATTACAATCAATTACGTAGCTTTAAAATGATTTAAAAATAATTATTAAAAATTTAGATATATACGTACATAACTTGAAAATTTCCATTTTTTATCGTTATATGTTTTATTATTTAATTTTGGACCGGACACTACTTAGTTTTTGGGGTACTGTATAATCTAAATACCTACACAGTAAATCGGAGTGGAAGGAGTTAAATTCCTAAAATCAGGTTAAGAAATCCAGTTTATCGAGTGAAATTTATTAACGTTAGCGTTAGGTTTTAATTATCTCCACCTAGTTAACTCTTTCCATTACTCGCGAATCACAAATTAAATTTTATTTATATTAAAAAAAAGTTTTCTGATGACTTTTTTATTCAAAAAAAGAGATTTGAACAAAACAAGCACAATTAACTAACTGCCTTTCAATTTTTACATATCATAATTAGCTGCAATTAATCGAGAAGTCTTCTTTAGATTGAAAGTTGAGAAATTCTTATTGATATACTATTAATTTTCTTGAAACTTTAAACGTCTCGTCATACAGATTAAAAGCATACTGGTTCTTGTTTAAGTTGTGTCCATATACTTGTAGTGTAACTAGCTAATTAGGCTTGGCAACAGGAATGTTGGCTAAAAAACAAGAATTTATTATTCTTCGCAACACAACGACAATGGTTGGTTAAAATAAGGACTTATAAGGAAATTTTTTCATCTGATGATGCGGCGACAATCTTACATCTCTATTCAACCTTTATCGATACGATTACTTTTCTTCACAGTAACGAATACTTATCTGCTATTTCTTTGATTTTTTGATTAATATTAATATTTACAAAAAAAATGAATTCATTATTCAAAATATTTATGATTATTATTAGCGTTAATGTTAGTATTTTAACTTCTCAATGTGATTCAATTGACACTGCTCTGCTTCCACGCGATCAAAACAACGCAGCTTTGATAGGAAAAAAAATTTATTATATTGGTGGCAGAACAGAATCTCCTCAAAAAGTCAATACATTTCTATTGGATTTATCATCAGACTTTACAGCAACTGAGCCAAATTTTATTCAAGTTTTTGGACTCGATAACATGCCATCACCTGTCTGGACTGCCGCTTGTCTAGGAAAAGATAACACTATTTATATATTTGGTGGAACTGATGCATCACAAACGGTAAATTTCGAATTCTTTTTTATCCAATCAGCAGTAAAATATGTCCATGTAATAATCGTTTATTATGTTCCAAAAGAATTTACCCAAAGTAAACACATTGTACAAGATCAAGCCATCAATATCCGATGACGTTTCTCTTGATTGGATAGCATCTTCACCAAACCTAGCAGATACATGGCCAAGTGCACGAGATGGAATATTTCCAATTATCGATAATCATTCGAGAATTTTTGTATGGGGTGGGCGTAATGAAGGTCAAGATAATAAAACGATGTATATATATGAAGAAAATAAATGGACAAGCTATAATCTTAATAATGCACCGAATCCAAGAGCATCTTATTCGGCTACGTTATTAAATGATGGACGAATTATTTATATTGGCGGCGCTAGTAGCAGTCCGTATCCAGATGTTAATTTTTCAGAGGTACATGTATATTGTTAAACTATTATTTATTTTAGGAATTATTTTAATTTAGTTATTAATTATTTAGTTATTAATATTTGATACCACGAAACTTGAATGGAGTAGTCAAGTAAGTCAATAATTTTAAATATGTATAGATTTATTGCAATATTAAAATTTATTTTCTTTAGCTATCTACAAGCAACAAATCGTTAAGAAATCGAAGGGGACATTCAGCATTACTTCGTAATAATATTTCAATTTTCTCCGTATAAAATAAAAATATAAAATAAAAACGATTAATATTTCTTTAAATAAAAGACATGGATACCATCTCTATTATTGTATATGGAGGGGATTACGATCATGACGAAGAAATACCCATTTCTGACTCGGTGTGTACATTGAATACAAAAAATTGGGAGTGGTCACAGCAATCAGTTTCTAGTTTACCTTACATTACTGTGACAAGAGGTCATACTGCAGTTTTGTATAATGGATATATGATTATAGCTTTTGGTAAAGTTATATTTTATCATTTTCTTTTATTATTTCATATTATTTATTTAAATTTGTCTTTTCCAGGAGTGAACGGAAATTATTCTTATACATCTGAAGTAAAAGTTATGGATGTGGCGAATCTAAGCTCTTTAGCCTGGGTTCCTACTTATAAAGTAAGAACATTACCACCTACAACTACTGGTCCCACAAATGTTCACATAACTAGTTCAACAACTAGTTCAACTGGTTCAACAACTACGATCATAGGTACGGAAAAAAAGAATAATATTGGTTTAATTCTTGGAGTTACAATCAGTGGTATAATCGGCGGTGGCCTTGCTACCATTGCCTTTATATTTTTTCTTCGACGACGTAAATCTGGTTCTCCTACTACTACCCTTGCTACTATTCTTCCAAATGGAGGGCATTCGGAATATTCACATTCGAACAATGAACCAGTTTCTGCTGATCTTTCAACTCTTAGTGCATCAGGATTTACAACACCTGTTAGTCAATATAACTTTCCCGTTCAACAAACAGTTCCGCAACCTAATCCATCATATCAGCAATATAACCCGCATTTATCATATCTGTATGACCCGAATCCACTATCGCATCAACAATATTACGATGACCCGAATTCACCATTGTATCAACAATATAATCAGAATTCGTCATCGTATCAACAATATAACCCGAATTTACCAGCAGCAAACCAATATCCTTCGAATTTAGCAGAAATTTAATCCAAATACACCAGCGAATCAATATTCATATTTAAATATGCAAGCTAGTCAAAACGATACTACAATTCCAGGCCAATAATAAGAATTTTTGTTTTCTTGTAAATAATAGCAATAGTTTTTTTTATATCATCTCATTCTTTAGGGTCCGTCCAACTAGGCAGGTTGTTTTATAAATTGATCCAAAACTTCTTTTGCAAGATATTCAACATTGGTAATGGATCCACAGTAATATTATTGCATTCTTTTACAGCAAACATTTTCCACAATAGTTATTATATCGACACCAATGACATTTACTATAATTAAATTTTAGGTGCCTTATTTGAGTTTAGTTTATTAGTGATTATCGTTATGGCAGTGTTTTATTTAAAAAACGACGATTTTAATTATTATGTCTTTATCCACTTCCGTAAATCGATTTATGCATGCAAAATGACTACGTACTTATGCCCACAACAATGACACGTAAATCGAAATGAGATTCTAAAATTATTCCAAAATTGCTGTCTGAATCTATTTTGAAAAATTAATTGGATTAGAAAATAAAAAGCATTTAGAAATTGTTCATTTTTAACCTCGTGTAATGATTTCAACACAACTCCACGTTCTTTAGATTGTTAAAATTTATTCTCTTCATGATCTCACTTAGAATAGTGAACAATCCTTTATAAATTATTCCAAAACCTTCTATTCAACATCGGCAAATCTTGAATCCATTCGAATTTTATTGCATTCTTTTATTATATGGGCCAACATATTATAAAGATCCGGACACCTACAAACCATTAAATTTGACGGACAGGATTGTAAACAAATAATAATAAAATTAAAGCTTAAATATTAGCTTTCAAGTTTACTATGCAAGCTTTCGATCGTATTCGAGTGCAAGATCCTTCCAAGCCACTTTCACGTATTGTCAGAATAGACGTCTTCGGCGAACAACGTCTTTTACTTCATGTCATAAATTTTCTATGGGGTCCAAATCGAGACTTTGTGGAGACTAAAGTAACATCTTGATTCCAGAAGATTCACGAGCGGTTATTGCAACTTTTAACCTATGTGGTGTTGCATTGTCATCCTGAAAAATACCATGTGTATGGTAGGATCTTTTTCTATTTTGAGTATTAAAACTAAAGAATCTGCTTTATAAGTTCGTTTATGATATTGAATATCAGTAATAATATTGAGTATTAGAATCCGTCTTTAAGTTCACTTTTTAGTAATCGTGTACTGAGATAGTACATGTAAAATAAAAATTCCTGTGTAATGCTATATACAGTCTACTCGTTTTATAACGAATTTGGTATCCGGGCTGATTGGGCCTTCGTTATGAACAATATTATAACGAAATATTCAGTATAATATAGCGAATATTTGGTATATTATTTAACGAATATTTTTATATTATATCTAATATTTGGTAAATATTTCATTAATAAAAAACTATATACCATATATTCTAGTACACCAAAATTAATTTTGTATATTTGACACTAAAATTCATGTGTAATAATTACAAAATTTCGTAAGCTTATACGTATTAAGTAAGAATGTAATGCAAAGGAGTGATTGTTACCACTCATTCAAACGTGACTTTATGTGCATTATAATCGTAAACCAAAATTAAAATTTTCATTATTTAGATGAAGAATGAAGTATTTCATTTAAGCGGGTTTTTAAATTTATTGAGAAAGTCACAAAATTAATAGTGAGTTTTGTATCATAACAAATAAGAATAAATAAAATTTTAATATTTCTTAACGTCAAGAGCAAATTATGATTTAAATACACATGTGCATGTACATGTAATATGAATTGTTACTAGATATAATTAATTTGACCGATAACATAAATTTGAAAAATTGCAATATTAGATAATTCCTTCCTTAAATAATCTTTTCATATAATATTTAATCTTTATTAATTATATTATTAGTAAATAAATTCTCTGCTAGTTCACTAATTGGGTCAAAATTATTCCCAAAATTGGCAAACTATTACACCAATTTTTAACATAAGTTAATCTAAACTAGAGATTATACTTTAATAATTTAAGTATTGAAATTCATTGCCTGGTATTTAAAAAAATTTGTGAGTGTAAATAATTTATAACTCAATTAAATAATACAGATTGATATATATTTAAGAATTTGATTGTAAATTAAAACAAAGATGCATTGTAGTTTTAGCACTATGTATAAAAAGTTCTAATTTTCTAATAGAATGTCTTCAAAATGTTTTGGGATGTAAAAAGTGGTTTTTGAATTAAATATTGAAAATGGCCTTCATAAATTCTCTAATAACATCAATTCTAATTTCTTCTTATTAAAAGATCATCGATAATAAGAATATATTTTTTTCAAATTCAAATGACTCAACCAGCTCTGTTGCTCGATTATGACCATTCTCGTGAGCCTTTTTGTACCATTTTAGTGCCATATCGAGATCTTTGAGAATACCAAAGCCATATTGATATCATTCTGCTAATTTGAATTGAGAGTATTCATTATCAAATTCTGCCGATTTTACATACCATTCAAAAGTTTTTCTCTCATTTCTCTTTGTTCCATTTCCTTGAAAGTAACATTCTGCAAAAAAATATTGAGCATATCGGATATAGACATCATCTGACTCGGCTACTTTCTGGAAATACAAAAATGCTTTCTTTGTATCTCTATACGTTCCATTGCTGTAATAATAACACAAACCGAAATTATATTGTCTTAAAGCATTTCCACCCTTTGCTGATTTCAAATATCACTCAAATGCTTTTTTCTCATCTTTTTGAGTTCCTATACCATTTTGATAACACATACCGAAATTATTTTGTCCTTCAGAATCTCCATCCTCTGCTGACTTCAGATACCACTCAAATGCTTTTTCTTCGTCTTTTTGTATTCCTATACCTTCTTCATAACATAAACCGAGATTATTTTGTCCTAAAATATCTCCACCCTCTGCTGGTTTTAAATACCACTCAAATGCTTTTTCTCATCTTTTTGAATTCCTATACCACTTTGATAACACATACTAATATTAAATTGTCCATTAGCATCTCCACCCTTGCTGATTTCAAATACCACTCAAATTCTTTTTGCTCATCTTTTTGAGTTCCTATACCATTTTGATAACAGAAGCCAAGAATACATTGCATTAGAGCATCTCCGCTTTCAGCTAATTTTAAGTGTCAATCAAATATTTCACCGTCTTTTTTTAATATACTTTTTTCAATTTGTTGATAATAAACCAAAGGAATTTTTGAAGTACTATTCTTCTTGATATATAACTCTTCATAAATTAGATGAATAAGCCTAGGTTCATTGATGAATGCTATTTCATATTGATAACAAATATCAACAAGTAATTTGTCTTTATAAATAGATAACAATAACTTTTTTCTATTGTTATCA
>CAJVPL010000699.1:0-21213 GCA_910591945.1 Ambispora gerdemannii | reverse complement strand
TTCTCAAAATTATTCAATAAGATTAAATGATAATTTTGACTAATAATTAATGTGAAATTCCATTATATAACAATATAATAATAAAAAACTAATTTTTTTATTTTATTTATAATATATCATTTTTTTAAAATAAAATTTTATTAAAAACTCTTGTTCAAGTATAATTAATAAATTATTTTTCATAATAAGAATTTGTGAATTAAAAATAATTAAGTAAATATTATATTTTATAAAAAATATTATTTTATATATTACTTTGTTTACAAAAATTCAAATAATAATTTTATTTAAAAATTTTTTGAGTATTTTGACTAAAATTTTATACAAAAAATTTTTAAATTAATCAATATCATATATTTAATTTTTATTCTTTTAATTTATATAACAAATTATATAATTAATATTAAAATTAGTTTTACAAGCAATTTGTTATAAAATTCTAAAAATTAAATTTATATAAAACTTATATATTAATAAAAAATATAAATAAATTTTATATTAAATTCAAAATTAAATAAAATTAAAAATAAAAAACTTATTTATAAAAATTAAGTTAATATTATCACTGTTATGATATGTTATATATTATTTAGCTATTTGTTAACATATTAATATAAAAGATCAGTTAGGTGAGCATAATGTTATTACAGTTCAGAATTATTCTTAATTTCTTAATTTCTTAATTCTGATTATGTAACTAAACATAGATTGTAAAGATAGCAAAGACAGCAGAGTTCTCAGACATATTAATATTATTCGCTATATCATATTGTTACTATTTTGAGCTTTTGTGTATAAAAGTATTTCAAAATGATAATAGTAACTGTGTTCATAGCAATTTACTTTAATATTATAATTAACTGGTGTTTATGATGATAAAATAATATTTCTTAACAAGATAAAATGTGATGAAAATAAGACTAAACTACTAACAAGACTAAACTAAAAGGTAAACTTAACCAAAAACTACTTAAAATTTCAAAAATAAATCAATTTAACATATCAAACTCAACATTAAACCAAAAGAAATTCAGAACCAAAACTTAAGAACTTAAAACTAGAATTAGAGAACTTGATTTTTATTAATTATCAGTATTTGTATTTATATATGTTTTCATATTACAGTAGCATAGTATGGCATAGTAATATGCAGTTGTGATGTAGTAGATCTATACTAATATTATGAAATTACTGGTTCTCTTCTAAATTACATAAATTTAATTATATTATAATTAATAATCTTGTTCTATATCTAAGTATCAATAGCAAAAATAGAAAATAGAAGCTAAACTAATAAAAAATGATGAAATTTGCCAAGAAAATGGTGTGATTAATATATTCAAATAAAAATAACAATAAGATAAATATAAAAAAAATAAGTAATACGAGAAAGAAAAAGAAGAAAATAGAAAGAGATAGAAAGAAGTAGAATATTATCAAACTAAATATGTAATTCAAATATCATTATGACTAATTTTTATTATAATTGCATCTTCTATTCACATGTTCTTATATTAAATTATTAATAATATTGAATCAGTGATAATGTGTATTTATTTGTTATATATTCTTTGAAGAAGCAAATATAACATGAACAAGTTGAAGATGATTCTCATCAGAATTTAGTTTTTCTTAGAATAAAGTTTTGTGTTATAGCATTTGCAAGATTAATTTTATTCTTAAAGCTAATTATAACAAAATATTATCTGTTATATTTAATGAATGATTTTGAAATAAAGCATGTTTTGCTTTTAATTTGGAGAAGAAGGTCATTCAGTTCAAATATTGTAACTCTTCAAAAAAGATTGATGAGTTTTGCATTATAAATATCTTATTTGACAAGAATGTTGTGTTAATTAATAATGAATAGAATTCTGATTCAGTTAAAGCCAAGTAAAACTGATCAAGCATTGGTTATATTATTAACTTGTTCAGTATTTTCAAACTGAACTTTGGTATAGATCCATTTGCTGATGATCTGTTATTTGATGTTAATGATGATATCAAACTGTGCAAGAGCAGTATAAATTTGTTTTTTATTGATTACAATAGGTATATCTCTGAGAGCAATATTTGTAAGTGAATTTGCTTGTATAGTTGAAAGAGATTTTTTGAGTATGAGCTTTTGATCATAAATAAAAATTTTTATAGCTTTTTTCAGAGCTTCTTCAGAGAAAAATTCTATGTAGATGTAGTGAATATTGTTGATAAAATCAGCTTTGATATGAATGAATTCAGGTATGGGAATGAAGATTTTTTTAGTGAAAATAATTTTATCTTTTGTGAAATCTTGAAGAAACAAGAAATCAAATAGCTAGCCTTTGTAATGTTTAGTATTTTTACAAGAGTCCAATTTAATTCATTTAAAAATTCTAATTTTTTGCTCTTGTTATTGATAATTGAAGTGTTAATTTCTAGATGATTAAAATATTGGAGAAATAGATAAATTATGCTTGTTCTGCATTAGAATTATATAATATAATATTTTCAGGAATATGTATATTATGTAAGATTTTCATTTTAGTAAAAAGTTGATTACTGTTTATCATGTTGGTAAAATGTTGATTGTTGTCTGCTAAATCAAAAGTGTTGATATTGTTTTCATATATTTTGCATGTGTAATTGTTGAGGTCAATTTTCATATCAAGAAAAGTAAATAAATCAGAGTTATCTAATTTTAGTTTTTTTTAATTGTGCTCAGCACTCAGATAACTGGATGTGATTTTTTGTATAGTTATTTTCAGATGTTTGCTTTATAAAAAGTTAATGAGATTTCAAATAGAATACTAGTATTATTTGTAGGAGTTTGAATGTCGAGCTTTTTTGTTGGCAAAAAAATTGTACAATAGAGGATGGAGAAGTTAAATTAACAATTTTTTATTGTTATTAAATATTTTATTTTGTTCTGTTAAGAGATTTTTTGTTTAAAATATGTAAGAATGAAAAGAAAAATATATAAAAAGTAAAAGAAAATGAGAAAGTGCAAATAAAGGAGAATTTTTTATAGATTTTTTGTATTTTAGATATTTTTTTATAAAAATATTTTAAAAAAGATTTATAAAAGAAAAAAGTTTGTTAGTACAGGAAATTAAAGGAATATTTTTAGTATGAATTATAGTAATAAGTTGAACTTCTTTTCTGTTGTGTGAGTGAAATTTTTGCTCTTGAATAGGTTTCATAAATTATAAAAAAATGATTAACAGGAAGAGATGCGAAAAGAAGATTCTATAATTTATATATTATTATAATTTTTAACTTTAATTCTTTATAATAAAATTCATTATTTTTTGAGATTTAATTAGAAATATATTTAATATAAAATAATTGTTAACACACAACTATTTTTTAAATTAACTTTATTTAATATTTAGATTTATAAAAATATTTATTATTATAATATATTCTTGCTTAATTAATATATTTTACTAAAATATAAAATAATATAATTTATATATAATTTAATATTTAATTTTAATTCAAGTAATCAAATAATAAATATTTTATTAAGTTATTAGTTGGATTAATTGTTACAACTGGCTTTTTTGCAACTAAAAAATCAATTGTATTTATATTTAAATTTGCTAATATTAAAATATAATAATTATAATATATGAAATGCAACTAAAAAATCAATTGTATTTATATTTAAATTTGCTAATATTAAAATATAATAATTATAATATATGAAAAAAATAAAAAATAAAAATTATTAAATTGAAAATTATAGAAATTTCCAATTGTAACACCATTCAAATCCAAAAAATTTCTTATTCCAAATTCCAAATCTTTTTCAAACTAATTTAAATATATTTGCTTAAATCTAGTTTTTGTAAATACAAACTTCCAAATTAATTTGAACAACTATATGCATGCTTCGAAACAGTGTTGATATTTTGGAGAAAATTTAGGATATATTAAAATATTGTAAATAAATAGTATGTGTTATTACAGTTAAAGATAGATTTTACCATTAAGTAGGTTAGAGTAAAGGACCAAGTTATATGTAAAATTGTCTCACCAACGTTTTTAATTAGTGTTCCTAGATTAAAGCATACATTTTCCATATTTTTCATTTTTTATGTTCGTGCTTCGATTTGTTTCTCGGACAGATCATTGGACTTGCAACACTTTAGCGAACTTTCCCAGAATCGCCAACAAAATTCACGTGAGCGTGAGCGCTGTGTGGCGTGAACCAATAATAACGTCTTGTTGGGTGGCGCAAACCAATAAGGATTTACAAATTTTTGATCAACCCGACAAAACAAATCTGACACAAGAAAATGAAAAAAGAGAGAAATGTGAAAATTACAGAAAACAGATGTTAAAATCTGGCTTGAAGCACTAACAAAAAATATCAGAAAGGCAATTTTACACATAATCTTGTCATCCAATCTAATTCTTACCCTAACCCAAACGATAAAATAGCTTTTAACGTTAATTTTCCGTGATCACGTGAGTGTGAATTTCGTAAAGATTCTGGGTAAGATCACTAGCGTATCAGCGCATTGTCCAAAAGTCATGATTTAGCAAGTTGTCGAAGGCCACGTAATTCAGCACTGTTCCGAAGCACTGTCCGTAGGGTTGCCTGGTAGTCATGTAGTGCAATATGCAAAATGCAGAACACGGTTTGTTGTGCTAATGGAAGAGGTATGGAAGTATATTTCTGAAGATATGGTTATTAGATGCATCACCTATATGCCAATTTGCATTCAAATCTGCATTGATACAGAGGGAGGACATATTGAATCCTGATACTTTAATCCTGCTTATATGCAAAAAAAACCTCCACCATTACTTTCCGTGCGGACTATATACGTATATAATTATAATATTTATAGATAAAGATGTGACCATAGAGAGATGTGGCTTTAAACAGAAGTGACTAGAAATTTGATTGTAAAACAAATAATGGATAGAAAACTCGGGCAATCACTGTTCGAATCACCTCATAACGGATAGTGATTCCGGTTGGGCTGAAAAAACCACAATCTGCGCGCTTTTGCTCATCATTCGTTGTTATGAACTTCCCGATTCTGCAAAGTATGGTATAAAAGAATCTTAATACAACCACTTCTTACCATTGGCTTGCATAAAAGTCGCGAGATTTAAGATATCTGAATACTTTTCAAAAGCTAATGTTCAATATTCATAAACGCCACAAGACCAGGTGACAGCCTGTGCAAACATAAGTGAAGGGTAGAACCGTTCAACATATTCTGTAAATTCTGGAGGCGTGAATCGTACATCATCCACATATCATGCTCGTTCAATTGAAGCGGTGGCACGTCCAATCATGTCACCGTTGTGTGAACCTCCATCGTTTGCATCGCGATATTCACGCGATGCAAGGCCACAAAGCAGAGCCTGGCTTATATATTTTGAACCTCATTAAAACTGTGCAACTCAGATACAAAATTACGTCCCCTTCCAGTAAGACATCGAAACCGATCCAAAGATATCCAAGTTGGATGGTTATGTTGCACCACAGCAGTCATATTGTTTACATTCTTTTTGGTTTAACAGTTGCTTCTCAAGAAGTGATGTTTTACCGGCCATTTGGTCTCCGAGATAGTTGTTCGAATAATCTTTTTACACCTTTATACCGTAGAGCACTGCCTACAGTATCCCCTTCCTATGATACCTGCCCGAGTAAGTACCCCCAATGAAATCGCTGAAACTGTGAATAGGATCAGTACTATTCAATGTCAAAAATTAAGTATTTTTAAATAACATCGGTAGTACTGTAGGCAGTGCTCTACGGTAGTTATGATCTTTCTCATCTCCTTGGTACATCTCCCTCTAACCCATAAATCGTAACGTTTAAGAGGCAAAAAGAATATGTGCTTCCTTACCAAATCTCACGTGACATCCTTTCTACTTCAGGACATGCTAAGCAAAATTGAAAGCAGTAAATGGCTCAGAATGAAGGAAATTAACCCACTATTGGATAAAGAAATGCATTAGATACTTATTTTTACGTAGATATAAGAGAAAAAACACAAGTTAATCAACGTTAAAACCAGTATACCGAAATTCCCTCAAACATAATTGATAACTTCCAACAAACTATCCTCCCAATAAATATGCGTGACTGAGTAAATGTAAATCTTCACAACTTGTTACGCGTACTACTCTATCTCCCAATGCCAGTGAGTATAACCCAGTAAACATATCATGCTGTGCAAGTATTCTTCCTTCCCCTTTCGCTTATTTTCTCCGTTGCTCCTCTTCAACCACATTATATTTAATTTGTCTCCTATCTCCTCCCGGTTTATCTTTATATTTATTCGACTCTTCCGTTAAGATGGTTCAACTCCCTGAGCCTAGTGCACCATCACATCTTTAATTTGCTTGGTGTTTTCCTTCGTCTCCTTTATTTCTCCTCAGTTGACATAATTCTAAAGAAAAAATCTAGATCATATTGTGGCGTAAACTTTTGATAAAATTAGCCAATAATCTTGTAGGAGCAAAAGATTTTCAGCACACCCTACGTTTAAATATCGTTGTCGGCTTGAAATAATTCATCGAAATTAAATAACACATCTAGTCGGTATATCTTATATTATTTAGTGTTATTCAAAACGAAAAGCCTGCCTAACAAACCGAAATTGGGACGGGACGAAGATACTTTAATTAATTGTATCATTTTATTGACTTTAATCCGATCAGGCGTAAACGAATATGATAAAGTATTAATTAGAGAACAGGAATAATAATAATAACAAAAGCAGCCCCTTGATAAGCAATCTAACTACTTATTAAAAATAGTCTATAACGATAATGATGCAGTGATCACAGAAAAGGTTGTAGGCAGGAAGGTAGAGCCTCAAACAAAAATATTTATTGCTTAACGTTAAGATTAAAATACGATTTCAACCATTCCTTCAACATGCGCATGTTCATATAAAAAAATGCAGGGGATAATGAACCAACATGCTGACTTACTAAATGATCATTAGTTAGATGAAGAAAGAACAAACATGAGAAAACAATTAATTAATATTAATCAAAGCCATACCGATACAATTTTCAATATATCGATATGATTAACAAGTATAATCTATGATATCAATAATACAAGGATATTTTGATGATGAGTGTATGTATATTCACGTTTTTTTTTTATGATTGTTTATTTTTTATTTTTAACGTTAAATATGCGTTCGCTTTTTGGATTTAATGTCTAAACATTTGTTTGTTGTTGACACATGTACCACGAGAGAAATAATAACTAGCACAACAAACGGTAAATATTATATGTTGCATATTTTTATTTGATATATGTAATTAAGTTGGAGCAGATTCTACCCTACATATGTCATTGATTATTAATTATTAATTAGAGGAATTCTCATTTCCATTCCTTTCTTCTCATAACTTTTATAACTCGTTTATTTATTTACCACTTCCCCATCCAGTATATTTATTATAAACCAAAAAGACTATCGCTAGATCTTTAGAGGCTACATGTATGTTGTTAAAACACTTCGTCATACACACGTTATACGATATAATTTTTGCCGATAGAGGGTACTAGCCAACCACATGATAAACATTAATCACGAAAAAGGAAATCGATTATTTTCCCATTTCGGTGGAAATTTTGTCAAGTTTTTTTTTTATAAAAAAATTCATTTTTTTTGAGTTGGTGTCGTTGGGGAACTTAAATATTTTTTTGGGTGGTAAGTGAATGAATTGGTGGTATTGATATCGTTTGCTATTAAAGATATATTTATATGGATAAAATAGAATGAGAATGGCTGCTGCCATACATATGCATGCATATATATTACCTTTTTTCCGCTTACACATCTGTAAATGTACACATACACACGCAAATAAAAATGCAAATGAACCAAGAAAATGAAATTAAGGGTGACTGTGCACAAGACTAACCATATGTATTCGCACTTTTGGCTTACCCACTACATAACATATATTATAAATTATTCAAATGATCTAATTATTAGAATTTCCTCCAATCGTTGACGAATAAAATACCTAACAACGATAATCAACAAACTGAAATAAGTATATCGATATTATAGCGACTATGATAATATCTATAATCGTTAACTTTTCGTTATGTTATTCCTGCGTAAAGCAAATAATACCATAACAACAAATTTACAGATTTAATCATTCATTCACTCGAAATAATACGCAGTTAACAAGTGGAATAATGGCTTATATTCGAATCACTCATTCATACATTCTATCCATTCACAAACAATACAATACAACACAACATATAATACAAATATAATAACGTAAATAAATAAAAATAAAAAAAATCACAAAAAAATTATAAAATTCTATCCTTTTCGCCCCTTTTCTATTTTCTCTTTCTCTCTTTGAGTTCCTTACTCTCTCTTTTCTTTTTTTCTCCAAATATTTACCTTCTTCATTAAAGCCTGTAGAAATCTACGACTGAAATCGTGTCTTCTTGAAAAATTAATTTTTGTCTTAACGAGAACATTGACAAATCCTCTCGACGAGGATAACTTTTTCTAGCATTATATATATATATATATATACACACATTATATATTATTCTAAAATATATTATACCATTATTAAAAATTATAATTTACAATAATCAGCAGCATAATCATAATCATCATCATCATCATCATCGTCATCATCACCATCCTCATAACGAATAGATTACTCTTTTACTTTTACTTTATCCCCACATTTACGTACATACATACAATTAACTTTAAATCTTTTTGAATTCTTCTTGAATTCAGACAAAGACTTTAAAACATTATTCTTTACATATTTTTGAATGAAACATAACGTTTAATAATCAACACCGATTATTATACATGGAATAGCCATAATTTAACCTTTAATCGTAAAGACATTTTTTAGCATACATTCATATATAAAATAACGTACACTTGCATAACACAAATATAATCTCGCACGCGAAAACACAGACACGACAGACAGAAGCAAAATTTCACACTCTGTTATATAATAAATCGGACAGAGACAACTACGGGATATATACAGGTAAACTATATTTCTATATGTAATATTCTGTCAACATGTGTGACGTATGTGTATGTGTATGTGTGTATATGCAGAAGTGTGTTTGTTCAAAAAAAAAGTAAGTGATATTTATATTTATTTATATTTATATTCTTAATAATCCATTCTTGTGCATATACATATACATATACATATATGTATATGTATATGTATACTCTAATATATTTTTCCTTTCAAAACTTTTCATTTATTTGATTCATTTCATTTATTTTATCACAAAATATATTATTTAATTACTTAAATTACCACACGCCTTTTCCATTACTCATAATAATACGTAAAAGCAGCCCCTTTGCCATTCCATACTATTTATTGCCTTTTTAAACACACGTACACTTCCTCTCCTATTCGCTATTCGTCAAGTAAAAATTTTTTCTTTCACTTTGTTCATAAATTAATTACTTTGTGGTTTGTTCATCTAACTTCTACCACATTATTTAAGCATAATTTATAATTTTCGAATATTATTTACTATTTTGGTTATTATTACCTATTGAATTATTACTGTTTTTGTTGCCATTATCCGACTACTCTCCCTTTCTTTGCCAATCATATTGTTGAATCGAGCTTAGTGGGATACTATATCGATATAGCCTTAACTATTATTATTAATTACTATTATTTCTATTTCTCGCGTACCATTTGAATCTTATCTCTTAGTATTCTTTACACAATTATTAATTATCAAACTTTCTTAATATTGGGATTATTAATCTTTCGACAAAGTTTCATTCTGCACGCTTTTATTATTTCCGTCATTTATTTGATTGATCATTTACTCATATTATACCACAACATAATCCTAACCAAAAACCATGATATTGTTACTATAATATCCAACTCCGTAATTCCGCATGAACCCGCTTCCGGTTTCACAAATCACACGAATTATAATCTTAATAACTGGCCAGTCAAACGTCAATCCGTCATTCATCTCGCTTGTTTGCGCCCTCTTTTTCGACAAAAAGGATAAGACAACACAAAAAAAAAACAAACCAACCCTATATCTTTATATCCGTAATTTCTGACGTCACATACATTTTACGCGATTATTACCAACATAACGTGCATACAGCATACACAATTAGACACAAATACACACATATACACCCCATCCCCTAATACAACACAACAACCAAACTACTACCACAACGACATTACTCTATTGCTATTTTACTATTACAACACTGTTACGACACCACCACCACTACTTATAAACTACCAGGCATCATTATAGGGAAAAAAAGAAGGACCAACCGAGGGGGTTTTGCCTGTTAACAAACAAACAACACGTTGACAAGCAACTACTCACCTTGTGTGTTTGGATACCATCACTTCTTACTACACCGTTCGAGGCACCGCTTCCCATATTTTCTTTTCTTTTTCTCTTTCCTCCTCCTCTCTTCTCTCTCTCTCTTTTCTTTTTTTACTTGCTGTGTGTATATTTTTATTCTTTACTCTCTCATATTATATCATATACACACGCACAGAATCTTCTCTTCACTCACTGTTTGTTCTCTTTCCATCCATCAACCGTTAACGAGAACAACTAACTACATTGTAATAGTAAATAGCAAATAGTAGTAACAACGTCCATATTTTTGCCCCAAGTTTATTTTTATTATTATAATATTTTATATTATACTATTATTATAAATACAGCGCGCATACAGGTAGGCTCGTCTTTTTTCTTTGTCCCTCCTCCACTTTTTCTTTCATAAAAACTCATCGTTCCACGTTTATTTTGCCTATCTTTTTTTTTCATCTTTTCCCTCTTTTTTTTAACATCATTTTTTAATTTTTTTTTACGACAAACCAACCTTCGTTACTTTCTTTTACCTTACTCAAGCTTAAAACTGCGTTTTTTTGCTTGTTGTTTCTTTCATTATTTCTTTCATTATTACTTCTTAAAAAATCACTGGTTTCGTTTGTTCGTTTTTGTTTTTTGTAACTAAAGAAGTTTATGTAAATTCTAACAAATAACAAAAACAAATAACTAACAAAACCGCTACCACTACAATTGCTACTCAATCCACATACATTCACACATACTCACAGAACCAATAATAATCTAATGGCAAACTTTTGGGTATATAACAGTTTTATTTTATTTCTGTATAACCAAACCAGTACCCGGCTCAAAAAACATATACACATATACACACCATACACACGTATCGTATATGATATATATGCTCTAACTAACATGCTTTTTTCCCTAACATTTATCTTTCATAACTGCGTGTAAACAATATAGGTAAGTCCTTTACAACTTCTTCGTCTTAACGATAAAGACGACATGCAAAGGCCAGCAGAGTTTACAAATAGGGAAGCAGGAGGAGGAGATGAAGGTTGCTGTGAGAGCGGCGGTAAGTTTTTTTTTTTTGACTTCAAAATTTTTTTTGTGTCGGGATTTACTCCTCTACTTTAACGAACGAATCATTCGATATTGAAACCCGAGAAATAAAAATTTCTTGATAGAGAGCTTTTCTTTTTTCCCTTTATTACACCTATCCCATTTTTATTATTGCTGTCGTGAAACTTTTCTCACAATGGTCATTCTGCTATACACACAAATGGAGTCAACAGAGTGCATTATCCTTTTCCCCAACTACTCCACTACGAACTATTTTTACTTGAAAGAAGAAAGAATAGTAAAAAAAAGACAACGTTGGAGTAGTTTGGCAGGAATTGTGTGAATTGTATAAATGAAATGTTATATAGAAGTTGGACTAACACACCCAACTCTTATTTGGTGACGTGTGTGTATTTACAGCATATATATGGTAAAGAATACACACATCATCCATATATGTCGATCTATTGTCGTTCTGTTTTCCCCTTAAAGTAGACTATTTTCCGTGTGGCTGTGGCTTGCGGATAATTTTTTTCTTTTTGCTCTTTTTTCCTTTAAAAAATTTTTTTTACGACATTTTTCTTTGGGTATTGGAAGGAAAAAACCACGAAAAGAATTTAACGACACAAAAAGATTAATGAATGACTAGAATATTAATCTTTTCTTTCTTTCTATCATTCGAATAATAATAAATAAAATACAGATAAATCCATATTGCATAAATTTTCGCCTCGACAACAATCAACATCCGGTAGTACCCAAAGCAAAATGTCGACAACACCCCACCTCGGGGGTAATCTCCATCAAATTCATCCATACCTAACACAAACATCCGACAATTCGTCGTTCATACCTTCGTCGCCACAAAAGGGAGGAGGCGTAGCGGCGACACTAAACACCATCAACCAAACGAACGGTCTCACACGTGAACAAATTGAAGGTGCGGCGGCAGTGCTGGCACAACTTGCTACAACTCCATCGAAAGATACTTCATATCTAAACGTTTTTCAAAGTCCCGGTAATGCTACCAAATATCTCGAGGAAAAACCGCAGCTATCACAATTACCATCACAATATCATCAGCAACAGCAGCAAATTCCACCCTCTAAAAAACATTTAAAAAGGAGTGTCTCCTTTAATCATTCTAGCAGACCCACATCACCACGTCAACAAACTACGTCAGCCAGTTCGTACATTGATGTGGCTGAAGTGTTGGCTACCACAGTGTCACTTGTTCGAGAAAATAATAGAAAACTCGATAAGATAACTGATGAGGTTAGAAGCGAAAGCAACCCCAGTAACAGTGACGGTATAGGTGATGGCAATTTCAGCGATAATGAAGATGTTGATTACTGGAGTGAGGAAGGTCCCGAAGATGATTACGAAGACTATGCGGGAAACGCTGCACCGTATAACAGGAATATCGCAAATGAAATATTAACACTTAGTAACCAGATGGAGAACATGGAATATAAATATAGAGAACAATTAGTGGGCAAAGAAAAATTGATAAAGGAGTTGGAAATCGCATTCAGAGAGAGTGACAAAGACAGTCGACTAAAAGCCGCAGAAATTAAGCGTCTCGAACAGCAATTGGATGCTTCACGACGAGCAATCACTGAACTGGTGGAGCAACAACAACGTGAGAGTGAATCGATGCAGAATCAAGGTCCAGATGCTCAGACCACCGAGACAATTCGTCAAATGGAAGCCGAGCTCCGTGCAAAGAGCAAGACAATCGCAGAGCTAAATAAGCGGATCACAGTCACCGCACGACAAGTTAGCGACTCGAAGGAAAAAGAAAAGAAATTGGAGGCACTTACGAATCAAGTATCACGATATCAGACATTAGAATCTGAATGGAAAGGACTTACATCACAGTTGGAGACACTTCATCAACGAGAGGTTGAACTTCACGAAAAAGAAGCTTTAATTGAATCTTTAAATATACGATTAGATACCTCTCAACAAGTAATTGCAGAATTGAGAGAGAAACATGCACCACATGATCTACTTAGACAATTGAGACAAAAGGACTATATAATCGATAATTTGACCCAACAGGTCGAAAATATCGACGCAGACCTAAAAGAGAAAGATGACGAGATTGAAGCGCTTGCCTCGAAGTTAGCCGAGCAGGCAAAACTAATGGAAAAATTACGAGAGCAAAATTCGCAATTAATTCCACTAAGAGCACGTGCAGAGGAAACTGAACAAAGATTAAGACAACAATTGATCGAAAAAGAACGAGAGTGTCATGAATCGTCACGTTTGGTAGAGAATAGTGGTGAAAAGCTTCGTGCACAAGACAAGACAATAAATACACTTCGACAAGATGTTGTAGAACTTCGACGTGAACTAACCACTCAATCGTCAGAAAATCGTGAAAAGGAACGCTTAATTGTCAATATGCATGAAGAAACTCTTCATGTTCGTACAAATTTCCAAGGTCTGTTAAATGTCTTGTCCGAAAAAGATCAAAAAATCCAACAGCTCGATCAGCACATTGAAAGTCTTCAACAACAGGCAGCTGCTGCAGCAGCCAAGAATCAGATTGCTGTCGGAGGCGTCAAAGATTCAAAGAACAATAAGAATGAAGTACGATTAAATGCTCTTCAAAAGGTACTAAACACTAAAATCGAGGCATGCCGAGATTACGAAAAGAAAATTTCGCAGCTCGAAGAGGATTTTGGCAATCTAAAGAAGCAAATGGACGATAACAAGACCTCTGTGTCGGAAAAAGATATCAAAATTCAACGATTAGTCAAAATGAATCGTGAATTAAAGGAAGAAGTAACGCAAATCAAAGAGAAAATGGAGGAGAAAGAAAAAGAATTGATCACGATAAAGTCTCGTATTCCAACTCCAGCTCCAGGAAGTGCACCCGCAGCCTCTATCAGAGCAACTTCTAATTATGTCCGGTCGAGAGTCTCGTCCATGTATAGTCTGAGTGGAGGTGAAAGTAGCGGTGATGAAGCAAAAATTGGTGGCCGTCTTCGTAAAGCTGTGAGTCTTAGTGGATTGGAAAGTCCATTAAGAGCACGTAGTATTACAAATTCAAGCATCACCTCAAGAAGATTGTCAGATGCCTCGAAAAGATCTTCAATCAGTTCAAGATTATCAACGTCATCAACAGCATTGGTATCTAGTAGGACAAAAGCCTCTACGTCTACTAGTGATAGAGAAAGCGCATTCAAAAAGACGGCAGCATCAACTAAACTTGCTGTCAAGCCTCAAGCCAAGCCTCGAGTGCCTCCAATTAAGCCAACAAGTACAGTTGACGTATTGAAAAAAGTCCCCAAAAAAGAAGTTAGCCCAATCAATCGTTCCGCAGTGACTCAGCGTAAACGTGATATGGTTGTATTGACAAATATGTTAAGTGGAGTGACATCTGATCGCAAGAATCGAGTTCCGACACCAGCACAAAAACGTGCTACATCCGCAGCAATCGCATCTTCGTCTTCATCATTGACAAATAGCAAAAAAAAGTTGACTGATAATGCCGCGTCCAGTGATAGTGATAGCGAACGTGTCAAGAGAACTGTCGCGTCAAGAGCCAGCACTTTAAAAAAGCCCAATAGCAATTTGGCAACCATCGTTGAGAGAATTCGCAAAGGTGACGACACTTCTGTGACGCTCACAACTACTACTCAAGGCAGCAGCAGTAATAACTCCAATGCTGCAGGTAAGCAGAGAACTTCATTGGTTCGTCCTTTACCATCGAGAAAACCGTCATCGAGCGCGTAGATTAAATAGAGAAGAGAAAGCAAGTTGAAGTTTATATTCTTTAATATAAATATACATAAAAAGAACAATCTGCAAAAGAATATTAAAGAAAAAAGCGTAGAAAATCAAAATAGCCGACGTAAAATGTATATCAATACACAGAAATTTGTTGGATTGTATTTGCATGAATCACAACACTACACATTCACGAACAAGCATCAAAACACGTGATGTGATTTTATTTGATGTACATCAAAAGAAGAAAGTGAAAAGTTGGAAAAAAAGTGACCCAAATTCTGTTCCATAAATATAAACAATTATAGTAACCCTCGTAATAATATAATATTAATAGTAGTTGCTTAGTAATGATAAAAGAGGAGGGAAGTTAAGGTTTTACCCACTTTTATTTCATTTTATTTTTCTTTTTTCTCATAATTATAACCATCGTTATCATAATATAGTAATATAATATACATGCTTTTTTCGGGTTGGCTTAGGAATTTTCTATCGTAATTATTATCGTCTATTTTCTTATCCATCATATCATTATCTTTTTACTCTCTTTGAATTCTCTGCTTCTTACAAAAAACACTTGCTTTTTTTCTCATCTGATATATTATTGGTTGGATCCATATATAATAAAACACAAACATAAACACACATAACAAACTGCAAATTATTAAATGCAAGTCGACTACTGGATAGACGATAATAAATGATGGTCAAGGATTTATTTTCCATATTCACACACACATCATTATATCAACATCCTCAATCACATTCAACATCTACACACACTCTTCCTCTCTTCCTTATATCAACAACGTTTCAATCAATCCATCTTAATTCATAGTCGCACTTCTTTTTTTGTTTTTTCTCTGTAGTTTTTTCTGGGTTTTTTGTTTCTTTTTTTCTTTTTTATTTTTATAATATACTCTTAACGTATTAATTAGGATATATATGAAGATTATAGTGAATTAATTACACTTTTATTATAACATATCTTTCTTTCCTCTTGTTCTTTATTTATTTTTAATGAACCAAACAATGATGATAACGAACAAACAAGCCTATTGGTTACACGACTTGTTTTTTTTTCGTTTTTTATATTAGAAAAGATTTAGCTACTAGTGGTCATTTTTGTAGTATTAGATCATCGTCTGTATATGTTCTTAATAACGGTGTTATTTTTTTCACTAATCTTTATATTTCTATTTTTTACGTTTGAGAGGTTATTATCACTCTACATAATACTCAAATATTTTTATATGATTAAAAAATAGGAGAAAAAGGCTAAAAACCATTGCAAAAAAAATTGAGAAAAACATTTCCATATTTTTGTTGTTGCGCGGCATGAGCATCGTCCGTCGTTGCGATGTCTTTCGCATACACAAAAACAAAAAAATCTTGCACAAAAAGCACAAAAATAGTTGTTGACAAACATTCCACATTTACATACATAAAAGCAACTTAAATACAAAAAAACTTTTTCTCTTTTCTTGTTCCCTTCTTTTTCCCCTTTCATCTTTTATTTTATTTGTTTTTTGTTGTTGGTTTTTTTGTTTTTCATTAGTATTATCAAAAACGGCTGTACATAATCAATCTTTCTCAAATTTTTTGTGTTCTTTTCTATTATTATATATAACTACCAATTATATTTACATGTGGTTTTTAAACAAACATTCACATATATTCACACATATTCTATCTTTTCTCAAAATTGAATTGACATTAAAAAATAAGAGCGCGCATCATTTTTATATTATATGCGCGCTCAGATCATCAAAAAACTATTTACTTATCCAATATACATTGATTATTATCGAACAATCATTTAGTCTCGAAAAAATTATTTCGGGAAAAAATCACCATGCTAAAAAACATTTTTAGTATATCAATATCATTATATATATAATTATAGGTTAGCAATTATAATTAATTTATGGATTAAAGCAAATTTATTTACCCGACCAACCACTATCATACATATATTTTGGCTTTGTTTATACATAATTATCTTTAATAATTTTTTGTGATCTTAATCTACATAAACAAGATTTAATACACTTGGGGCCCGATAATCCGTTTGCTTTTTGTTTGTCCAGGTAATGCTCAGTTTTACATATAAACCGGTACATCGGTTTTAATATAACGTATTCAAATTGCTTTATTATTATTATTAAATTACAGGAAAAAACATAAATTTTACCAACTCTGGAAAATAAATGTGTTTGTTTTTGCTTAACAATATCCAAAATACACATTCACTTGGATATAGATATGGCTGGAATAACAAATTATTTTCTTTTTCATTATCAAGACAAGAATTAGTGCTATATTCAATCAGTATTGAAATCTAGTTTGAAAAATGAATTAATTCAGTCAATTTAATTTATTGAATCAATTAAAAATTTAAATTAAATAATATAATTTATAATTAAATTATTTATATAAATTTATTTTTTAAATTTAAATATTATTTTAATGAACACTAAATTGTTAATTAAATTATAAAATGAAATAATTATTAAAATGATTATTGAAATTATATATGTAATAGAATTAATTTTATCTTTTTCTCATAATAATTAAACAATAATTACTAATTGTTAATTAATTATATTAATTGGATAATTATATTAATACCAAAATTATCAAATATAATATACAATAACTAATAAAATTATAAAATTATACATGGAATTTTATTAATAAAATATAATAAAAGTTAAAATTTTTGTTTTGTATAAAAGTTTTAATTTATTAATAAATATGATCTGGTACAAAAATATAAATATATTTATTAATTAAAAGTTTATAATTTTTTTATACTATTGAAAGTATATTTTAATTTAATTATTTATATTATTTTCTTTTATTATTTTTCAATAAAATTTTAGATAAAACAAAAACTTTTTGAATTTTCTAAAAAAAATAAATTTTTAATATTTTTTATAAATATATAATTTTATAAATTTGTATTAAACAAGTGTATTAATATATATTTTAAATTTTAATAAAATTAAATTACTAGTTATTAAAAAATTAAGCTTTAAAGTTTTAAAATTTGATTTTTTTACTAAATAAAATTTAAAACAATTAAAATAATTAAATTCAAATAATTAATTAATAAAATTTTCTATTTTTGTTTATATAGTGATAATTAGAAATAATGTAATAATATCAAAATTTATTAATTAAATATATTAAAATATGAATTTTTCTCTTTATATAAAAGTTTTCAATTTTACTAATGAATATCTTTTATTTTTATATTAAAATAAAGATAATATCACATATTTTAACATATATTTTTTTTAGATTTTTTAAATTTAATCTGATAAAGCTGTTCTAATTACATATAAAGTTAATTATTTTTTTATAATTAAAAAATAATTAACTTTATATTCAATTAGAACAGTTTTATTAGATTAAATCTAAAAAATCTAAAAAAAAATATATGTTAAAATATATAATATTATCTTTATTTTAATATAAAATAAAAAAATATTTATTAGTAAAATTGAAAACTTTTATATAAAAAGAAAAATTTATATTTTAATATATTTAATTAATAAATTTTGATATCATTATATTATTTTTGATTGTTATTGTATATAATAAAAAAATTATATAAATATATTAATTATAATTTAAATATTATATTTAATAAAAAATTTGAAATTTTAAAAGTAAAAAAAATTTATTAATAGCTAAGTAATATATTTATATTTTTGTACTGGATTATATTTTTTATTTTATATTTTATATTATAAGTTATATTTTAATATATATTTTTAAATTTTTTATATTTTTTCTAACAAAATTTTTGTAATAACTTTTTAATTAAAATAACTTTGTTAAATAAAATCTAAAAAATATATGTTAAAATATATATAACTTATAAATTTTATTTTAATATAATAAAATTTTATTAATAAATATTTTTTATTTTTATATTAATATTACATATTTTAACATATATTTTTTAGATTTTTTAGATTTAATTTGATAAAGCTATTTTAATTACATATAAAGTCAATTATTTTTTTATATTATTTTTTTATTAAAAAATAATTAACTTTATATACAATTAGAATAACTTTATTAGATTAAATCTAAAAAATCTAAAAAAATATATAATATTATCTTTATTTTAATGTAAAAATAAAAAATATTTATTAGTAAATTAAAAACTTTTATATAAAAAGAATAACTTGTATTTTTCATATTTTTATTATATTTTATTAATAAATTTATTTTAGCATTCCATTCTTT
This sequence comes from Ambispora gerdemannii, assembly GCA_910591945.1. Classification (NCBI taxonomy): domain Eukaryota; kingdom Fungi; phylum Glomeromycota; class Glomeromycetes; order Archaeosporales; family Ambisporaceae; genus Ambispora; species Ambispora gerdemannii. Next base: position 1,793 of record CAJVPL010000699.1, on the reverse strand, counting down.
TTGATTGTTATTATATATATTTATATATAGTAACTAACAAAATTATAGAAATATTATTACAGTAGTAACATAAAAACTATTAATTCCAAAAATAGCTAAAAAATATAAAATATTCACATAATAACAAAAATTTCTCAAATTATTTTACTTTTTATCTTTTATTTTATTTTTTGTCTTTACTATATTTTTTCAATTAATTATTTTATCTTTTAGATAATTATTATTATTTAAAATTATATTTTCAAAAAATATATAAATAAAGATATTATTTAAATCTTAACTTGACATATTATAACTAAAAATAAAATCTTTCTTAACAAAAATCTTCTTTCAAATACTTTTTGCTTTCTATATTTTCTTTATATACTTCAAATCTTGTATATAAGTGATCTTATATTATATTATATCTAACAAATTACTAATAACTTTATATTATATTGTATCAAGAAAATCATTATTATTAATTTTGAACTTTATATCATATTGTGCCAAACAAATAATTATTATTGAATTATTGAGCTTTATATCATATTATACTAAACAAATTACTATATTGAAATTAAATTTTAAGTATTTGAACTTTTGTTATTTGAATTTTTAATTATTAATAAATATTTTTTTTTCACTTATAAAAAAGAGTTTTTGTTATTATTATTATTAATTATATTACCTTAGCTCTGAAAAGTTTTATATAAGTACAAAAAATTAGCCTTTTAAATTCTCTTTATTATTTTTTTATATTCTCTTTTCTCTTTGATTTTTATTCTCTTACAACTCTCTCATATTATTATTTTTTTTTAAGTAAACATAATTTCTATAAAAATTGGCATAGGTCTTAGATATCTCTCTTTTTCTTATAATATTTTTATTAGTTTATCACTCTTTTTTAATTCAGATTCAAGTTTATAAGCTAATTTAATAATTAGTGAATAAACTTATAACAGTATACATGTAATTTTATTAATAAAATATAATAAAAATTGAAATTTTTGTCTTATATAAAAGTTTTTAATTTTATTAATAAATATTTTTTATTTTTATATCAAAATAAAAATTATAAGTTATAGTTTAATATATATTTTTTCTGAATTTTTTTTGATAAAATTATTCTAATTACAAAGTTATCGCAAAAATTTTTTATAATTAAAATATAAAATTAATTATAAAAAATTTTTGTAATAACTTTGCAATTAAAACAACTTTATCAGAAAAAATTTAGAAAATTCAAAAAAATATATATTAAATTATAACTTATAATTTTTGTTTTATATAAAAATAAAAAATATTTATTAATAAAATTGAAAACTTTTATATAAAACAAAAATTTCAATTTTCAATATATTTTATTAATAAAATTATATATGTGATTTTATAATTTTTGTTAATTACTATATATATTTAAAAATTTAATTTTAAAAAATATTATATTATTATTAATTTATGATCTTTTTAAATAAAAATATTCACAAAATAGGTAATAGTAATTATATTTATACAAGAATATAAAGTATATATTTTTTAAATATGAGTTTAAATATCAAATAACAAAATTTATATAAGTTATTTTTACAAAAAAAATTTAATATACTCTTGTAATTTCTTGTATCATGTCTATTTTTTTCGTGTTATGTTTATTAATTTTTGCATAACATGTTAGAAATTAATACAGATCTACATTTAATACTTTTTAATATTGCACTAAATAGATTAGATGTGAAATATAGATCATATTATTAATTTGGATACACATTGTTTTTAATTACTTTTATTTTTATTTATTCTTTTCTTTTTCT
>CAJVPL010000698.1:0-21214 GCA_910591945.1 Ambispora gerdemannii | reverse complement strand
TATAAGAAAAATACTTTGGGATTAGGGACTTGATTAAGAAGTAATGCTGAGTTTTGTTTTTTGCTGCAAAAATATCCCACGACTGGTAAAAAGTTTACTAATCGCAGTTTTGGAACCGTGTGGGAGGAGGGTAGTTTGCCAACTAGCCAACGCAAGCACCCCCATCAAAAACCACGGGGGTTAATTAAAGCGTTAATTTTGGCAACTACTAATGAGGGTGATTTAATTATTGACACTTGCGCTGGTTCTTTTATTGTGTTAGAAATTTGCCAAGAATTAGGAAGAAATTATTTGGGGTGTGATTTAACTTTTAAAGAGATAGAAGAATTTTTGGAAAATAAAGTCAAGACAAATTAGAAAACTCAGTTTTTACTATTTTGACCCAAATTTAAAAAAGTTTTTAATACCTTTGTCCTTAGGAGGAACTTCAATTTGAGCAGTTTGTTCCATTTGTTTTTTTAGTTCAGTAATTTCTTTTTCATAAAGTTTTATTTTGGTGGTCAATTCTTCAGGGACTAACTTTTTATTTTCTTCTTTTAGTCTTTTAACTTCTTCTTTATAAGATTTATTTTCCTGCTCCAGTTTGGCTATTTTATCTAATAACTCCTGTTTTTGTCGCTTGTGTCAGTCCTCTGAGATTTCTAAGGCCTCCAAATGAGTTTCTACTTCCTCAGTTAATTCTTTTTCCTTTTCTTGTAAAGCGTTTATTTGTTTTTCATAGAATGCTGCCCGACTTATTTCTTCATTAGGTAAAAGAGGAAGTTCTTTTTCCTCTAAATTTTCATCATACTTAATGCAACGGCAGTTATATTTGCCGGTAAGAGTATCAAAATTTGATTCAATTTTTAATCTCCCGCACCTATCACATTTTGGTAATTCATCATTTTCAAATTTTTCTTTGCAAATCTCACAAATACACCCATTTGTAACCATTTCACTAGTTTTTTTGTTCCGAGTTCTGATTTGACAGACGGCTTTATTCAAACCAGAGCAAAAATCACAGGTTGCTCTTTTATTTCACTCTTCTAATTCTAAAATTGTGTGAATTAATTCTCTCATTAAATTAGTTGGTTTTGACTTCTATTCTAGCAATCAACTCCTGCTTTTGTGTATTATTTTTACTTATTAATTGTTGAAACTTGGTTAACTTAGTTTTTATTTTTGTTCCAAACTGTTTAATTTTATTTTGTCTTTTAGGTAAACTTTTGAGTGCTTCTTCTAGTCTCAAATTTTTTATCTTCATCTCTTCAAATTGCTCTCTAATTTCTTTTGATATCTTTCTCTCTTCTTCTAATTCTTGCCGTAAATTTTTACTTTTGATTTTTTCTTCTTCAACCTCTTCCCTAACTTCCGACAGTAACTTTAAGTTTTCCTTTAATTCATTTGACTTATTTTTGATTTCTTCCCTTAGTCCTTCTCTTTGACCTTTACAAAGGATTTCGCAACGACCGATAAAATCATAATGACAATTAGCTTTCTCTTCCCAACTTTCAGCTTCGACTGTTAGTTCTTCGATAAGAGATTTTTTTTCTTTAATATCTTTTTCTAAACTGGATTTTTTTTCAATTAAACTTGATATCTCTCGTGATTGATGGAAGTCCAGCACACTTAATTGATCTTCTAATTTATCCAATTCATCATTCTTTTCTTGAATAATTTCAATTAAGTATTGTTTTTCTGTTTCTATTTTTTGTAATTGATTTATATTTACCATAGTATTTTTTATTGTTGCTATATAGTAGTGATTCTATTAAAAACACTCATATATATAATTTTGCTTAAATATATCCTTGCTTTGGTCTGAGATATTTTAAAGACTTTAATCAGTAGCTGTTGTAGGTATCAAGGTATTTTTTGCCGACAAAAATAATAAATCCTTGTTCGGTTTTGGAATTAGTTCAAGCGGCTGCTTCTCAAATGACACACTGGACATAAATACCCTCATCCGTTCTTTGTAAAAGAGAGACTTGACAAATAGCAGTCGTTACTTCTCGTTGCTCAATACTGACTTGGCCTAAGCGTTGGGCATTAACAAATAAACGAGTACCTTGATGGCGACTTAACGCGATAAAATGCATCAAGAACCTTTGTCTTTCCCGGACATCTTGGACAATATTGCCTTTAAAAAGGAGATTGATTTCATCTAAAAAGATGGTTTCAGTCACTCCTAATCGTTGACTGGGACAATGGGAGAAGTCGATTTGGGATTTTTCGGCTCACGGTAGATTACAAGGAAAAGTAGCATATTTATTTTCACCCGGTAACTCGTGAGCTAACATGGCTAAAATAGCTGTTTTGCCGGAACCAATCGAGCCAAAAAAGACTAAACCATTACTTTTAGAGCAGTAATCTAAGAATTCCGGAGTATTATCTAGGATTAGTTGGCCTTTATTACGAAAAATAACTAATAATAAACCGCCTACTAAAACACCTAAGCTGGCTCAGATGATAGTTCCCAACAGGAATTTAAGTTTATCTAATAAGTTGGCTAAAAATCCTGTGGGTTGTGGGCGATAAAAGATAAAAAGGAGTAAAAAAGGAATAATTAGTAAGAATTTGTAAGTTTGGAGTAGTCCAAAATAATCGATCTTACTTTTTCCTTTTTTTGACTGTTCTTTGCTTGGTTGATTGCTTTTCTTCATTTTCTAAATTAGGTTCTTGGTGTTCTTGATCCAAATCTATCTCTAATCCTTCGGTTGACAATTTGATTTCTTTAGTTTTTTTCTTCCGTTTTTCTTCTTTATCTCATTTGGTTAAATCTTCCTCACTTATTTTTTTATCATTCAGTCCATACTTTTTCAAACTAGACTTAACATCTTTAATTCTTTCTCTTTTTTTTCGTACAACTTTTTCTTCTTTTTTCCGTTCTTGGAGGTATTGCAGCAAAAGATTGCGATTAAATTTCATACTCTTTAATCAGTCTTCATCGTTGGTTGACATGCCGCTTTCTCCGATTACCCGCAAGATTTCGCCGGCTTCTTCCGCTTTGAGTTTTTCTTCAAAGATATATTTTAACCAATTCTGCTGGTAATCTTTGGGGATATTTCAATGGGGGTCATAAAAAGAGGAGATTTCTTTGTTGTCAATAGGGATAATAGTGGGCAAAACATTATATCAACTATCATTGGCTTGCACGAATAATAAGGATTTGTCTAAAAAAGTGATATAAGTTAGGACTTTTCAGATTTTGTTTTTATTGGTTTGGAAGACTGGCTCAGTGGCACTACCATTACTAGTTCAAATAAAAGTGCCACCAAGTTTGCCGGCATGGGAAATATAATCTTGTAAGGCGGAATAGCCATTTTCACCAAATTCTTTACTGCTTCATTTTTGAAAGGTATCCAGGTCATCTAAGAAGTAATAAAACTTATGGGGGGCACCTCATTTACCACTAATATGAATTTCTAAGGTTTCTTTGCTCAGAGTAAAAGTGGATTGGGGAGTGGGAAAATTAGTGAATTTAACTCCTTGTAAATGCTTGAATAAATGAGATAAGAACCAGGATTTACCTTTACCAGATGATCCGGTTATTTCAATAAAACGGTGTTTGGCTAAGAGATCAAAGACTTGTTCTTTTTTGCGGAGTCGTAATGCTTTTCAAATTAGTCAGGCTCAGAACTTTCAGAGGGCCACGCCCAGGACAAAGATAAAAAAGATGAGAGCGAATCAGGTGTTTTTAGTCATAATTAATAATTAATTTGGGTTTCTTTCATAGTTTTTTTCTTTTTTTTGTGATAATTGGCGCGAGTGATAATTGGCTTTTTAAAACTCATTTTTATTTAAGAAGAAGATAATCACAGATTATTTCTTTCAATTAACAATCAAAAAATACAAACAGAGCAAAAAATAAACTAAACTGGTAATTAAAAAGGCTATTCCGGCGACACTTCCTCTTTGTTCGGCTTTCAGTACCGTAAAATAATTGGTGGAGGTATAAAAACAGGGCAAAAACAGGAATATTTTAGCTACTATTTGGCCTATTTTGTTGACTCAGCCCATAGTTTACTTTTTTATTTCTCTGGCAAGTTCAACAACCAATTATATAAATACTGATAATCGACCCCACTTAGTAAACTAAATCTCATTTTATAATTACCAGCTTGGGTGGCTCCGTCCACTCCTTGCTGAGCTAACTTGTCATCTAACTCGGTAAAAAATTTGGCTTGGTTGTCTTTATCCACCTGATTTTTTTGGCGTAATAAGTTGGTCAGGTCTTCCACCTGTTGCATGCTAATAATAGCAGCGGGATTAGTTTGCTTGGCCAATTCTGTCAAGGATTGTTCCGTCTTCTCAGTAGCGGAAGTTTCTTTTTTTTGGTCGTTAACAAAACTGCGCATTTCCTCACGTTGCCGATAATCTGGGTCCCCTTCATCCTTGACTGGCATCAAAAAGAACTTTGAGAGCATGTACTTAATTGCATAAGTTTCACTAGAACCTTTGGCTTTAGCTAAGTCGACATTACTACCAGCGGCTCAAAAGTTAAATAATAATCTATTCTCGGAGTTTTCAGTGTCCACTATCTCTAACTTTTTTAAGTATTTAACGTAATGTTCTTTACCATCTTTTTCATGAATAAAGGGTTGACTAATATCATCACTTAATAAAATAGTTAGTTGGTATTTACTTAATAAAGGTCGTAATAATTTGAGGACTTGCAATTCATTAAAGAACTTATATTTTTGGAATTTATTTTCCTCAGTGCGGATTAATTCTTTAACTTCGGACTGGATGAGTTGCAGTTTGGTGTAGATGTTGCGGGTGGTTGGTTGGTCTTTTTTAGTCATATTTATATTTTCTTAATATATTTTAATATATTATTGGTGGCACTGGACAGAATCGAACTGTCGACCTTCTGATTTTTAATCAGACGCTCGCACCAACTGAGCTACGGTGCCGTTTTAAAATCAATGTCAACCGCCACATTTTCAGCAAGGACCGGGTTTTAGGCCCAGTATTTGTCTGGTTCAATAAGAACATTCTTTTTTATTGCTAGTTGTTTCGGTCTTTTTTTTAGTGGTTGGCTTTTTGGCTTGGTTTGATTGACTACTGATCAGCACGATAATTGTTAGTGTCAATCAGCAGGCAATAGTTAATTCGAGTATTATTTTCCCAACATTAGATATTAGTTTTTTCATGATCGTTTGTTAATTTGTTTTCTCTTAATAGAGAAGTATTTTTATTTATTTTCTCACTTTAATCCAAAAGATAAAAGATTATGAATTAGTACAGTTTTTGGTGTCTTTGGACGGGAGTTTAATTGGAACCCAAAGAGGATAGTTTTAGTCTTTAAGTATAGCAAGCATTAATAAAGAAGTAAAGAGGACGACAAACAAGGCCAAATAAGAACTGGTAACTCAGAGAGTACCTACTGCTAATAAAATCACACCACCAATTAAGAAGAGAATTTGTGACGATTCATAATCAAATGAACTATTTTTTTCTTTTTTAAAAAGATAAAGGGTGCATATGGTGAGAAATAAAAAAAATTATTTGTTACTAACTTTTTCTTTCCAAATTATTTTTGAGCAGTGCTTGCTTTATTTTTTCGCAGGTTTGCTCCAATTTTGCTCTCTCTCTCTCTCTCTTGTGGGATTATTATCTACACTTATACCCTTATTTTTTAAATAAATAGCCAAGGCTTCTTCAAATATTTCCACAATCATCCGATTTTCTTGGAGGGCGAGGCGACGGATAGTTTGGTCTAATTCGGGGGCAATTTTACAAGCAAAAAGAGCAGTACGATTACTGCGGTTGCGAAAATGACGAAAATCCATTCGTTCGTAAGGAATTTCGGCTTGGGAGAGGTTGCGACTGGCTTCGGTTGGTGGGTTCGACATAGTTGTTTTTGATTTTCTATTTTTAATATTATTTCACTTGTTATTTTTATTCATTTTACTGTTATTTATGATTTTATGAGATAGAATATAATTTAGTTATATTCTTAAATTTTGTCAATTATTTCATCAATTAATTTTTGGGCTTGCTTTTTTAAACTGGGGTAAATTGTTTCGGTAATCGCTAGTCCTTGGTTTTGGGCGTGGCGGTAGGAGGCTTTTTCGATTAAACCAGTATTCAACACTAAATAACCAGCTTGGGTTAAATATTCACGGGCATTACTTTCTTCACCAGCAGTGGTTAAATGGTTCAGAACAAATAATAATTTTTTCTTACTAATTCCGGCTTCTTTTAAGGCATGAAATTCTTTCACGGCCGGTTCACAATCATCCACACTCGGCCCGGTCGGCTGAATAATTAAATCGGCTTGCTGAGCAATTTCCAAAGTGCTTTTACTAGTGCGGGCGGGTCCATCAATTATCGTTAAGTCATAATCGTTAATTAACGGTCAAATTTCCCGGACTGAGTTAAACACTCGACTAACAATTTTTTCATCTTTTCTTAACTTATTTCAATTATAACTGGTTCCTTGCTGGGGGTCACAATCGGCTAATAACCCTTCATACTTAGGGGAACCCAACACGCACGCTTTAACGCAGGCGCGTGAGAGAGACCAATAACCCCTTTTAGAGGGGTTATGTTCTTTCTTTACTTCTTTCTTTCTTATTTGATGAAGTATTAAATTACCTTTTATCCTCCTTTACTTAGAACAAGGCAAGGAAAAAACAAACAAAACAATGTTCTCCTATAAATTTATACTCGACCAAAAAAAATGAAGACAAAAATGCGAGAGAAATCAAATAAATAAGATAACAAGGGACTAAGACGCCTCCACAATTTAGGAAATTGTTGCGGCTCCCAAAAATTTTTAACAGCAATTTTTATTTATTCCCTCCTTTATTTAGCATCTACATTAGAAAAATATTTTTCGCGTCGTTACAAGGCCATAAGGCATCACTCCTAAAAAATATTTTTCTTTTCCGTATGCTATTGACCAAAGAGACCGCTTATTTTAAGTTGCGTGGCAACCGCCACGCTGATATATAAAAACTAGATTTGGTTTTATGGGCAAATTTGGCTTGGCGCGTTAGTTAGTTATTAGTTAACCAACAAGCTACCAGTCAAGAATGAAGTAAAATTAGAGGGAAAATTACTTGCCAAATCTTTACCCAAGAATTAGTTAACTATCTCCTTAAATATTTATAAAATAGATATATAGCGGTATATAACTATCGCTAGAAAAATAAAATATATATGTTCCAAACAAAAATAACTAATGAAGAGTCCGAAACTTGCTCTTTTATTGACCGAACACAAAAAAAACTAATTACCTGCGACAAACCTCTTTTTAATTGAAAGAAACAATTATGCCGCTCTCATAATCACCAAGTCCGGAAAAGATTTAATGAATTTACTCGGGATATGTCGGTCAGTAGCACCGCGGCTTGGGAAATGCAGTGGGAACAGTCCGGAGATTGACGTTATTTTTGGAATTTAAGTGAGGAGAAAAATAGCGATGAAAAAAAGAAGCAAGAACCAGCCAATAACCAAAGCAAAGCAAATGGGAATGACTGAAACAAAATTAAGAAAAAAAGTTTAGGGGAAATTCCCCAAGAAGTCAGCCCAAATATTCAAGTGCCCGAACTAGCCCCCAGCGATAAAAGAATTACCGGTCGCACCAAGCAATTAAATCTCAAAGTCAAGGAGGAAACTTACTGATTATTAAAAGAATTAGCCTTAAAGGAAAAAAGATTAATGACTGAAATATTGGAAAAAGCCCTCGAATGCTACCAAAAGCAGCACAATAAATAGTGAATAAACGCGATCAAGCTTTCCAGTATGTTTATTTTTGCAGTATTAATTGTCAAGGATTATTTAAGAGTTAATTATTTGGTTATTAGTTAACTAACTGGATAAGTATTTAAATAGGAATTTGTTTTTTGCGGCCTTTTTTTAGTTGGCTATTATATTCTGGTTAACTAGTTAGTTAACTGATAGGTAGATAGTTAAGTGTTATCATACTGCTTACGGCGATAACAGTCCATAATTCCTAAGACTGCGGGTTCGTCATCCGCGACACATCAAACTAAACGATAGGCTTTGCCATTTTCCCGAGAAACTGGTTCGAAGTGATAATAAGTATATTGATAATATTGGTCACCATCAGGCTCCACTTCTTCACCATCTAATTGCGGGACTAAAACTTTTTCGATTAGTTCGTTAGTTATTAAACTTTCGGCTAATTCGCTGGGAGTTAATTTAATTCCTTTTCTTTCTAGGGCATCAATATATTCTTGGTTGTGTTTTTGATAATAAGGACTGATTTCTAATTTGGTAAATTGTTGGCGGTTAATTGTTACCTGGCAAGTTCCCAAATATAAATTAGTAGGCTTTGGCAGTAGCTTTTTCTCGCTCATAAGGAAGATTAATTTTTATTTGGCAAGGAAGATGGAGATTATTAGTATAACCCAATAATTCTTCAAAAGTAAGTTTATTAATATGGCTGTATAAAATATACTCGGTTTTCACTAAACTGAGACCTAATTGCTGCGCCAAGTCTTCTGTGCGCAAATTTTGATCATGCTTGTAACGCAAAATAGTTTTACAGAGATTATATTTGGTTCTTTCCACAGGGGTAGCGTTCGCAGTTAGACCGATATTGACTCGGCGGAAATTTGGTTTACTACCTCTTTGTAAGACTTTTTTTATTTCGCTTTCCGGTGGGAAAGTGAATTTATTCTTGTTTTCTTGGTTCATAAGGTTTATTATTTATTAAAATATCGTTTTTGTTGAAAAAGCCATTATAACGATAGCGGTAAAAATAGTCCCGTTTAGCTTTGGGAACGGTGGCAAAGAAGTCTTCTCGTTCTTCCTCGTATCATTTAACTAAACAAAAACGACACAGATAATGGTATTTGAACTTTTTAATTAGTTTCGCTGGCGTTTGGTCGTTAATGTCGGCTCAATAAGCGACACTATTGAGCAGAGTTCATTGTCCTTGGGCCGGACTTCATTTGCGCTGGATGGTTTGCTGACAGCGATCACAAGGGATGGTGGAGGTTGTGGGCATGGTATTATTATTTAGTTCAATGTTTTTTTTTTTTTTTGCTCTCTTTCATTCATTAATATTAATATATTATCTATTTTAGTACTTTATAATTATATAATAAATGTATTTTAGAAAAAATGGTTTACTTTTTTGCGACTTCTTTTTTTAAACCTACGGCAAATTTACACTTAGGAACCTGTTTGGCGGGTACTTTCATGGGCTTTTTAGTTTGTAAATTCATAGCGATACGGGGTTTAGTGATAGTAGTTTTAAAAGAAAAATAACCCAGTAAACGGACTTCTTCACCTTTGATTAGGGATTTTTTGGTTTCTAGTAATAGTTCTTCAATGACTTGTTCGATATCCGATTTAGCAAGTTTAATTCTTTTTTTGCTAAGGCTGTGGGCAATTCTTTCCACTAATTGCTTTTTACCAGTGATGGTTGTTTTTATTTTGGCTACCATATTAATTATTTTTCTCTTGTTGCAACCTCTTCCCCCGCTCTTGACGAGCCGAACCTGATTTCGGACTTTTTAATAAGGTGTCAGTTTCACAATCAAAGATTTCTAATTCTTTATTTAATTTTAGTCTTTTAAAGAGTTTTATTTTGTATAGGTGATTATTTTTTTCTATTTCAGGAGGTAATTCAGTAGTTTCTTTAACTAATATACAATCACTGCGAATAGTTAATATCTTGTCTGGTAGGAATTGGCGGTATAAGTAATAAGTTTTTAATAAAGCTAATTGACTAACCGCTAAATGTCAAGGTAGATAACTATAATGGTTAAATTCATTCGGACCCAAAACACCCCATAAAGTATTAGCCAACATTTTACCTTCTTTTTCCGTTTCTTTTTTTTCTTTTAACTGATCACAATGATCTAAATATTTATTAGCACAGCCTTTTTTTTCTTCAAATATTCAAAAGTCAGTATAAATTATTTTCCCTCTAATTTTGTAATGTTTAATAAAAGTCTGAAATAAACGAGTATGCAATAATAGTCTTTTTTTTCCTTTTAAAGCGGGTTTTATTTTGCCTCCTTCATAAGAATAATCACGGGTGGGAATAAAAGGAATTTGATTGTTTTTAATTAGAGCATAATTTTCCAAATAAAACTTGACAAACCCGCCTTTTCCTTCTTGTAAATTTTGTTCGATTAATTGGGGATCTTTAAGATGTTCGGGTCGACCACATGGTAAAGGATAATCTCGCATAATGTTCGCGTAGCAGGATTTGATGTCAATATAGCAAACATTCTCAAAGGTTCCTTCTTGCAGAACCTCAAAGCGGGGCGGGTTTTTATATCTGCTCAATTCCTGAAATAATTTCTTATCGGTGCTGGGATGAACAGCAGTAAATTCTGGCACTAGTTTATGAAGTAATTTCAAAGCCTGCGTGCCCCGGCTATCGGGATTATCTGCACTGGCACCCCGTCTTTCTTGAATAATTGCTTCACCAATTTTTATTTTCCTACTTTCATTATCAATAGTAATTTCGTGGTCTCGCAAAACATAATGAGGATGCTTCACCTGCTGGCACTCGGTTTCAGAAAGCGGACAAGAGGGTACCTGGAGGTTAATTAATAAAGTAGGAAAAATATCGGTGTCACAGTAAACATTAATTGGATATTTACCTATTTCACTTAACGGCAAGGGATTAAGAGCTTGGTTGTTGGAAGTAATTAATTGCTTATTTCAATCTAGCCAAAAATGAGTTCTTTGATTTACCATTTATTTTTTTTCTAATCACTTAATTCGTCAGCTTCTTTCCATCCTTCGCCTTGATCTTCGACCTGGTTCAATTCTCGGGCTAAATTTTTTAATTGCTCTTGATAAGTTGGGTATTTTTCGCTTAATTCAATTAATTGCAATTGTAGTTCTTCCTTGTAATCCTCTCAATTAAAATCGGGGTCATTTATTTCTTCTTCTCATTGTTCTTCATTAGTCATTTCATCCCATTTAACTAAAATGTTTCTTCCTAAACCAGCACAATATTGACAGTGTTTTTTTATACTTTTATTTTCTTCTCGTTTAATTCCTTCTAAAATATTTTTTACTTCGGTATTTTTATTTATTAATTCAGTTATTTTCATAGTTTTATTTAATAATTTAGGGATTAATATACAATTTTACACCAATTTTCAAACAATTTGGTTAATATTTTTCTCTTTGCCATAAGTAGAGGGTTCGTAACCTTCGTTAGGGCATTGCTTACAATTTCTAACTCCTATTCACCTACTTTTGATTACTAACTCACCACTGCCATGGTTAGGGCAACCAAAATCTTTTTGTTTGATTAAGCAACAACGACCAGTTCCAATAATTGCTGAACCAGTTATCGGTTTATTACATCTTTCACCTGATTTTGTATTTCAACCATTACATTCACCTTCATAGTTTTTAAAATTCCTTTTCATAATTAGTTAGTGTAATTTAGTATATCATTCCCATAATTTATTTACTTATATAATATATTTTAATACATTTATTATAGTTTTATTAAATTGTATGCTCAGAATAGAGTAAAAAAATATAACAAAATCTAAAATGTTATACTCTAATAAATGCAATGTTATAACTATAAAATAATCAAATATAACATAATGTCAAGAGTAAATAATGATATACTTTAACGCTTGGATCTTTTCTTGTGGTCATAGCGACCGACATGACAACTGCCCCAATCCTTACCAGCCACGTTAGTTTTTTCCCCTTGTAAAGATCAGTGTCATTGTTTGTTGGCTTCGCGATGTTCGACTGTGCCACACATTCCGGTTTTAAAGGTGTATCGTCAGGGACAATGAATCGGTAAAACTGGGGGGTGATAAGGATTTCCTCATTGAACACAAAAAAAACATCATGGTTCACTAGTCCCTTGATTGGCTCGGCAGTCAAATCCCATGGCCTCAATGACACATAAAAAATTATTTTTTCGACGATTAAAAAATATATCTTTCTCTAATTCGGTACCATGCTCATTTATATAACTCTCTTGTGCTCTAAGATGAACTTCTTTTTCTGCCTGCTTTTCCAAACTGGGAACATTTTTAGAAACACTCCACCGGCGTCCAGGTTTATTGCTATTTAATGATATAACCTGCCCTTCTTTAAATTTCGGTTTGCCATATTTATCCAGCTCAATTTCATTATCAGAAACCAGCTCGCCTTCAGGCTTGGTTTTTCTTAACATTTCCCCAATGGCTCGTAAATAGTGCTTTCGGGAATAAGAAAAAGGATAATCAGTATTTTTTTTTCAATACTTATTCCAAATTTCCCCCATACCAAAAGCTTTGGTAGGCTGTGAAGTAGGAATAAGAAATCGATCACGTATTCGTCAAGGGCTTTTTAAGTAAAGTTGTTTAGATAACTCACTAACTCTGGCTCGGTCTTGGATACTGCCTTGACTAGTTAAAATTTCTTGCCAAATTTCCTTAAATTCCTTTTTTTTACCAAAAAAAACTTTATGTTCGCCCTTTTCCGGAAAAAAGAACTTAACCTTTTGTCCTTTTTTAATGAGAGCGTTACCTTGTATTTTAGTCAATCCCGCCTTCTCCTGTCAGTAGCGAATTTGACTGGCTTGTTCGGCTATTTCTTCCTGATAAGCTCGGGTAGTTTGTTTTAATAAGTAATCTCGCCCACCTTTATTGAGTTGGTAAACTAAATTCTTTTTATTTTTCTTAAACTCAGCATAAAAATCATAGTCGGGATGTTTCCGGCTTAATCTTTGCAGTCCTTTCTTAGTTACGGGGTCTAAACTTAAATGAGCAGTAAAATATTCGGGGTGCTTACTGCGATCTAATTTATTTAGTTCTTGGCGAAAGTAACCGTAAATTTCTCCCAACCTTTTTTTGTGTTGAATGCGACTTTGCTCTTTTTCTCGTTGTATCCGTTGGTGGGACTCTCTCTTTTCCCGCTGAGCTTTTTGTTTAGCAGCCAGTTTTTGTTGACCTAATTTTCAAGCCTGGGCTCAGGTATTAAGTTTGTGTCGATAAGCCTTTTTTCATTTTTGGACTTCCGGTTTTTTTCCGGTGCGACGGGCTTGCTTAATTAATCCTTCTAATTCGGCAAAAGAGTATTTTTTTCTTGACATTTTTATTTTTTCCTTTTCTGGTTAGTTATCGTTTAACCAAATACAATATAAACAAATTTTAAGGAAAAAGAAATAATGCCAAGTTACTAAAAACTTGTAAAATACATTAAGGAGTTTACTTGACATTTGCTCCTTTTCCTGACTATCCCGAGTATGCAACTACTTGGGATGGTTTTTTTATTTTTTGTTGAAATACATTTATTATAAAAGTTTATATTAGATATTTTAGGGAAATTAAAATGGTAATCAAAATCAAAAATAACTGTAAAAATGTGGTCAGTATGTTAGTAAGGAAAACATGGATGGTTTAATCAAGAAAGGTTATTGTAGTTGGAGTGGAAAAAATAATTAATAATTATCATGAGTAAAAAAGAACATTCTCCTTGTTATCACTGTAAAGAAGGAAATATTGGTGTTTATTATCCTGATACTTATGATGATAACTCTATTCATGGCATTCGGGCAGTCTGCCAAAAACCAGAGTGTCAACAAAAGGAAAAAGAATTATACGAAGCCGAGGAGAGGAAATTTAACGATAAGATAAATAAAGACAAAGGGCAAAAAGAAAGTTACAAAAACACTAAAAAGCAAGCCGAAGAGAAATTAAATAATCTTCAACAGCAAAGAATTAACCAAACTTTTACTTGTCGTGGTACTTGCGGTAAATTTATTGGTTTAAATGAAAAAGCTTATACGTGAGAGGGAGAAATTGGTTATTACTGTCAAAATTGCATCACTAGCAAAGTAAATTAAAGAGTTAGTTTTTGTTTGTTGACACTTCAACTTGCACCTGATATTCCTCATTTTTGACATCCCCTCCACCAATTATTATCTGACTTTCTTCACCATTTTTTAAAACTTCAACCTCATTTAATAGTTTTACTAAACCTAAACGATGATAAATGTTACCCCTCCTGGATACTAGTAAGGCAAATGGTTCTTCACTTTCTCATTCATGCTTACTAGGCACAGCTAAGATATAGTTCTTTTTCAATTGCTGGAAAGTTTCTCTAATTCCTAATAATTCAATGTCTATGCTTCTATATTCTCCTTTAGTAAGTAATTTTATTGAAATTACTTTAGAATAAGTATCTTCTCCTAATTCAGATATATCGCTACTAGTATTATGTATAATGTATCTAGAACAGTTTAATTTAATATTGCCATCAGTAGTAAAAATCTCATCTTTATTTCCATTGTAACATATATTCATTCCTCCCTCTACATTAGTTGAACCATTTTTTTGTTTCTCTTTTCAATCTACTTTTTCAGTATTAAATATTATGTTAGGCATTCAACATCTCTTTGGAGATTCATAACTAGGTCCAAACCATGCCAATGGTTCACCATAACCATCTTTAATTGCTTCCTTCATGATGTCAAATAAAGCTTCCTCTACATTTTCTTTGGTGTAAGTAGGTCAATTTTTTTCAGCTTCTTCGTGCTGACAGTCATCCTCTGTTACTTGTGGAGAGCAAACTAGACATTCTTTAGGTTTATAGTTAGGTTTGACATTTCTACCGTATGGCAATAAACCAAGAATAGAATAAATACCATCTACCGGAATTCCCCGTCCACGGTCTTTTATTTCCCTTAAGGCTTGACTTAAAGTTAGGCTAACTTTATCGTCAGAATTATAACCCTCCTTATAGTATACCCAACCAATAGGAGTAGCAATTTTTTTAGAACCTTTCTTGGTTTCTTCAGGACTATTATACCTACCATAACCAACACGAGGTGGTTGGTAAAGTGCTCAAACTTGTGCTATGCTCCTTCCATCTATTAAAATATCATCAAACATGAAGAGAGTTTGCTTACTTAACCAACCTTCTTGGAAAGTTCAAGAACGAGTAAATCATTGAGAATTAAGTATTTTTCTTAGTGCCATTAATGGACTGAATTCTAAACTGCTTTCTAGTTTACTGGTTTCAAAAAGATTGGTTTGGATTGCTATTAATGTTACAGCAGCATTAGTATAGTATTGTCCCATTTTTGGTACTTCTCGACTTCTTTCTGCAATACCTTCTTTGGTATCACTTTGATCTACACATAATTGATCCATTCAAAAATAATCTATATCTAATAATAAGCATGCTTCAATGGCCTTATTTAGAGTTTTCTTTCCACCAGCACTTAATTTTTTCTGGGCATTCTCAATGCTTCATTTTATGCTTTTGTCTCCATCACCTCCTCACACATAAGAAAGAATGGAATACATTTTATCCCCTTTTTCTATTATTTCTTCATTTACTTTGTTTTCCTCTGTTTTTACTCTTTTTTTTATTTCTTTAGTTCTTTTTTTACGGACATCGTATAACCTTAGTGGTAATTGGTCTGAAGTTATTACTGCATTTTTACTAGTTAGTCACGCAAGAGGAGGATGATCGTAAGGAAGTACTTCATTGTATCTTATTTTGTCAGCACTTCCATAATCTTCTCGGTGCTTATCTTTGTTTTTTTGACTTAGGACTGGCACACTTGGTGCTAACATTATTTTTTCTTCTTGGAGATTGTTTTTGTTAAGGATTTCTTGATTTTTCATGAGTGTTTATTAATTATGTTTTATTTAGTAAAATTAAATTATAACTAAATACCTATGAAAAAATTAGAAGAAATCAAAAAACAAATAAATGACAACAGTCAAGGTTTGGTTGAGGAATTTGAAAAATTACAAAAAGAGTTGCAGGGACTTCAAATCGAGAAAGAAAATGAAGTTCAACAATTAAAGGAGGAAATAAAAAGATTAAAAAATAACTCAGTTGACATTAAGGAAGAAAACAATTACAATAACAAGGAGGAAGATTTAATTGAAGAGAATTATGAAATTGAAAAAATAAGTTACCAACAGGTACATCCTGATAACCGCCCCCCTCTCTCATGAAAAAATAGGCAATTAGCAGAACTTAATAAATTACCTACTAGACTTTACAATATAAAAACCAATCAGATAGAAGAAACAAAATGGAAAACAAATATAAAAAGTTATATAAATTTATCTTATGTTTGAGGTAAACCTGACGAATTATCAGATAGTGAAGAAAGTGGGATGAAAGAATTATGAGAAAAAAGTAGTGTTGGATATATAAACAAATTAAATCCTGCTGGTTACAAGTCTTTAAAAAAAGCTATTGAGACTTGTCAGTTAATTGGCATTGACTACCTTTGAATGGATCAACTTTGTATTAATATGTATGATTCTGAGGAGAAAAACCAACAAGTTCCTAAAATTAATCAATATTACAGTTATGCAGCAGTAACACTAATAGTGATTAATAAAAGACTTTATGATTATGACTTTGACAACTCTCAAAAAAAGATAAAAATTGACCTAGAATATATATTAAAAACGATAGTCAAGTCTTCATGATTTAGCAGGGCTTGGGTTCTCCAAGAAGGATTTTTACCAAAACAAACACTTTTTGCATTTGATGATTTGCTAGTGGATGGGAGAATTATGGCAAGAATGTGAGCACTTAAACAACCATCATTTATAGATCCTGTCAAGTATAATGGTTTTAGGGAGTGTGAGGGTAATGAAAAACTTGCTACCCCACTTGGATGAGTATATTATAAAGGCGAGTACGACTATGATGATGTGGCATCTCTAAGGTTAGACCAAGCATTGTTGCTAACCAAAAATCGCGGAAGAACAATTCCGGTAGATGGTATTTATTCTATTCTTGGTTTATTGCCTTATGGAAGCAAAGTAAAAGTTAATTACAAGCAAATGATGTGTCGTGAGTGTGAAAGAATTGAAGCGAAAGAGTGTCAACACGAAGAGGAAACAAAGAAATGACCTACTTATACTAAAGAGGATACAGAAAAGGTGCTGATAGATGTAATGAAAGAAGCGATTAGAAATGGTCATGGGGAACCTCTAGCATGATTTGGATCAAGCAATAAAGCTCCAAGTTTGTGTTGAATACCCCAAATAGATGAAAGGGGTTCAACCAATGTAGAAGGAGGAATAGATATTCGTTGCAAACCTGAAAGTATAATATTTACTGACAAGGGTATTGAAATAATTGGTTCGAAATACAATATAAGCGATGTTAACAAATATATAACTAAATTTAATGAAGACCTTTCGATAGAGAGTGGTTCCTATAAAGGAAATATTTGAGTAAAATTATTAAACAATAAGGAATATAACTCTGAAATGATTACCTTGTTAGGAACAGAAGAAACTTTTGATATAGTAGAAAGAAATGATATCTTAATTGTGCCTAGCAAAGAGCAATGAAAAAGTAGCACACCTTTTGCTATACTAGCAAGAAGAGAAGGAGATGTTTATCATCGCCTAGGTTTAGTGAAGTTGTTAGATGGAACAGAGAAGAAGTTAAGAGGGGAAGAGGAAAGAAAACTGGTAATTGGTGGTCATTTAGAACAAAACTTAGACAGTTTCCAATACCAAACCCAAATAGAAATTACTCCAAAAAACTAAAATAATATTATAAGCAATATATATATATATATATATCAGAAATGACAAAATATCACGGCTGAGGAAATTGTTCTCTTTGTCCTCGAAAGAGACCCAATAGTCCAATAAAAAGAGTTAATTTTAGTTATGCTTATAGTGAAAAGGAATTAGTTTGTGAGTTCTGCCTCGATACAATAAAAGATGAAGCCAGAGCTCGCGGTGAAGAATTTTGCCAAATTTGTTATGATAAATCCCTTCAAAACCGAACAGTTATTCTTGAAAATTTTTTTAAGCCCGTAAATGATCATTGTCCTCGTTGTGATAAACAAAAAAGTAATGATGAAAGTAACGAAGAAGAAAATAACAATAATCAAAGAAGTGGAGGAAGAAACAACAAAAGCCGAATTGAAAAAATTTTTAACACTTGCGCTGGCTGTCAAAAAGATATTAGTACAGAAATTTCTTATTATTTGCCAGGAGAGGAATTAACTAGACATTGATGTGCTAATTGCTATCCAAAAAATAACGACCCCTCCTCTTCTGACCCTTCGCCCACTTCGGTCCCGTTAAACAATCCTTCTTCGCAAAATCAAAGTAATCTAAGCAATTTCAAATGCTATAATTGTAAAAAAAACTTCAACTATGGCGACAATACTCATTATTTTCCGCAAAAATCTGACAAAAAATGGTGTGATACTTGTGATCCTGAAATAAAAATTTGTCTAGATACCGCTCATAAAATTTTTCAGAACCAAGAAGTAAATGTGGATAATTTAAATATCTCCACTGAAAATAAAGAACAATTAAAAGCCTTAGCTAAAATTAAAAAAGGTGAGCAAATTGATATTGATCGCCTCAATATTGACCAAGAAGCTAAAGAGGAGTTAAAAGAAATTCAAAAACAAATTTCAACTAACTCGCCAGTTAATAAACCCCAACAAAAAAGCCAAAATACTTCTGATTATGTCGTAAATTGCCTTAACTGTAGCCGTCAGTATGAGACTAACAAAGAAAAAGAACCTCATTCTAACTGCTGGTATTGCCAGAGCAAAAATATCCAAATTTGAAAAAATGGGACTCTGCAAGGAAATAATCTTAATAACAAATCTTATCTTCCTTGAATAGTTGGGGGAGTGATATTTGTTATCTTTCTGATTCCTTATCTTATTTGAAGACAAAAGAAAGTTAAAGAAATAAAAAAGGCTGGTAAAAAAGTTCCGTGGTGGTATTAAAGGAAATTTGTATTTTTGTCACTTGATTAATAGAATTAACATTACAAACTAGCATTTCACTCATCAATAAATTCTTGAACTATTTTGGAAATTTGTTGCCCATTTCCACTCGAACTTAGACAACTATTCATTTTGCGAGTAAAGTTGCTGACTACTTCACTTCTTTTATTGTTTTTTTTAACCAAATTATTATAGTCATCGGTGTTAACTCCACCACTACTAGAAGAACTAGCCACTGGACGACTGGCTAATTGACTAATCTGACTCTGTAAACTATTTATCTGACTACTAACTTGACTAGTTATTTGCTGACTAGATAATTGAATTGAATTTTTGACATTATCTTGTAAGCGAGTAAACTCATGACGGAAATTTTCAATATCTTTATCTAGGGCATTTAAATTGTTGCGAAAATTATCTATTTCTGTCCGTAAGTTAGAAATTTCTTGGAAATTAGCGACCATTTCCCCGCGGATTTCGCTTAATTTGCCAGTGATGCCTTGTCCTAAGTTAATAATGGCCTTGCTAATTAAACTAGCAATAGCAGCAGTATTTTCTTCCATTCTAGCGGCAACTCCAAAGTCATAACGCTGGATTTGTTCGGCACTAGTAAAAGCATTTAAGTTTTGTTTAGAATTATATTGATGAAAAGTAAATAAATAATGTAATAATCAATTGCAAATTTCCTTATCATTTTCATCTTTAAATGTGCCTAGTTCGGCTTCTTTTTTCTTGCGTTTGTTTTCGGCTAAATTTTGCCAGGATTGGATTATTTTATTTGCGTGAGGTGCAAACTCCTTTCTAAACATAGCAAAACCAAATTTAGTCGTCATTTTATATAATTCTTCCCGATAACGACTGTTGGTAAAATCTCAGGCGGGGTCATTAGGTCAGTCAATATGAGGTCAATTACTACCATTACCGGCTTCACCATATTCCTTTAATAGTTCAGGAGTTCAAGAAAAATTAAGTTTTTTTCCTAGTCTTCCGCGACGAACAAGAGCAGGGTCTAAATTCTCATAATTATTAGTAGCAATGATAATAACTGAATTAGGGTCTTGGACATTATTTTTTAAACCAGTCGCATCTTCGGTGGTCGATAAGAAATTTTTTCAATCTTCCAAGAGATTGTTTTTCTTGCCACCTCCACCGGCTGTCATCACATTTACTCCTTGGTCGGCTTCTTCCACAAAAGCAATATAAGGCTTATCCGAATAAGCATCGCCAAAGGCTTCTTTTTTTAATTCTCTTAGAATGGCAATTAATTTTTCATGGCTTTCGAGCCCTTTATCATTAATAGCTTTGCCGGCGGTTTGTAAATGAAAACCATCAATTTGGAAAACGGGTACTAATTTACTTTCTTCTTGGGCTAGTTGTTGTTCGCAATCTTGAATAAGGACTTTTAGTTCCTCAATTTCTGTTTTTAATTGTTCACTTTCGGGGTCATTGATTAGTTGTTCTTGCTTTTTGGTTAAATCTTCATTGTACTCATTTAGTTTTTTCTCATTTTCCGATTGATATTTAGCCGCAATTTCAAAAACTAATTGACGAGGAAACTCTGACTTTCCTGTTCCCGCCATACCATAAAGAATGGCATTGCGGCGAGTAAAGCGTGAAGAGTAGTTGTCTTGTTCTTCATCCTTATAAGTATAGACCTGGCCTGTGTTAACTAAGTCGTCAATATCTTCTAAAATAGCAGTAAAGTGTTTTTTAATTATTTCGGGATAAACTAAATTGCCCGGTCCAACTGTTGATAGTCCTTTAATTCCTAATGGTGGATCCATTTTGGTGATATCTAATATCTTTCCTTTGTCCCGTCAATTAGGACCGGATAAACGATCTAACTCGGCTTCTTGGAGTTTCCTTTCTCGCTCGTCTTTTTCTAGTTGTTTCTTTTTTCTTTCTTCTACTTCAGCTCCGTGTTCAATTTCTAATCTTTCTTGGTTGGTTTTGCTGTTTTTTCACAAAAAAAAGGCCTGTATCCCTAGTATTGCTAAACCAATTATTACCGCAAAGGCAATTAGTCAACCGATTATTTTTTTTAAGAAATTTGGCATAATTGTAAAAAAATATTAATATTAATAAAAGTGATTAAAACGCTAAAAGGAAAGCTAGCCAAAAGAATTTGAACTCGTCAACCCACCAAGAAAATGTTGGCTATTGCCGAACTAGCCTGAGAAAGTTTAAGTTTATTAGATGCCATTACTGAATTAGAGCAATTAGATAAAATTCCTGGCTTAAACTTACATAATTTAGTTGGTGATCGCGAAGGTCAACGAGCCTTTTGAGTTGGCAATACTAAATATCGGGTTTGCTTTTACTGACAAGGTGGCAATGCTTACGAAGTAGAGATTGTTGATTATCACTAAAAACTAATTAAATAATAGCATTATGACTAATTCAACTAAATTTCCACCCGTTCATCCGGGCAAAACCTTAGAACGGCAATTTTTTCAACCCTTAAACCTTATGCAGGAGCAGTTAGCCCACGATTTACGTTTGCCTCTTTACCAATTAGAAGATTTG
>CAJVPL010000697.1:0-21219 GCA_910591945.1 Ambispora gerdemannii | reverse complement strand
GTGAAATGGTGTTTATTTACATTACTATCATTTTCTTTCTTGTCCGACGTTTGATAACCAGGTTTTAATGAATTCGGGATTTGTTGATGATGTTGTTGTTGAAGATCTAAACTCGCTAGATATGCAGCCTCTTCAAATTCTTCGTTTGTTTTTTCTCTTTCTGGTGATTTTTGCTGGTATAGAACAAACCATTCAGAATTAATTAATTAGAATTTGAATATGATTTCAAATTTGATCATTCAAATAGTGAAATGGTGTTTATTTACATTACTATCATTTTCTTTCTTGTCCGACGTTTGATAACCAGGTTTTAATGAATTCGGTATTTGTTGATGATTTTGTGATTGCTGAGGTAACGTTTGTCGTTTGTTCAGCGTCGATGAACTATTTGGCTGTGTAGAAGTTTGATGACCAGGTCTTAAT
Organism: Ambispora gerdemannii; assembly: GCA_910591945.1. Taxonomy (NCBI): domain Eukaryota; kingdom Fungi; phylum Glomeromycota; class Glomeromycetes; order Archaeosporales; family Ambisporaceae; genus Ambispora; species Ambispora gerdemannii. Next base: position 20,796 of record CAJVPL010000697.1, on the reverse strand, counting down.
GAATTCGGTATTTGTTGAGGATTTTGTGATTGCTGAGGCGATTGAGACAACGTTGGTTGTTGCATCGGTGAATTCGGCGATAATCCGGAATTCGGTGGCGCCCATTGTAATGAATCTCGGTGGTGCGGATGAATAAATCCGCCAGGAAATGCTTTATTATTGTGTGTATGGTGAACAGGTGATTGTTGATGCTGAACTGGTGATTGATGCTGATGCTGAACAGGTGATTGATGATGATGATGATTTGCATGATAATTCGATGTTTGCACTTGTATTGGGTTTGGTTGGTTTTGATAAGGAATTTGGTTGGAATGTGATAATGGATTATTTGGGTGATGATGCTGAGGCTGATGTTGCTGCGGGATAATCAAATAATATGGCTCTGATTTTCGATGATTGTTGATATTATTAAATTGAGGATGTTGTTGATGTTGATGTTGATTTAGGTTGGTGACATTATAATTCGAATATAAAACGTGCTGTGGTTGCTGCTGCGGAGAATAAGCTGGGTGGATAGCTGTGTAGTTATTATGTTGTGGTGGTTGCTGTTGCTGTATTCCTGGATGATCCTAGAATTAAAATATGGAAATGAGATGATGTTCAAGCATATAAATTCGATAACCCATAAAAATAAGTACTTACCCAAGTTGTTTTTCTTGATGCTGTTTCGATATCTATGATTTGTTGGTGATTATAATTTATTCGTGAGATTGAGTGTGAATCGAAAAACAAATATTTCATTGGTTTTTTCACTTACAATAATATTGGCCTGTGTTGTGATCGAACTTGAAAGAAACAAATAGTTTTTTTGAATGAGTTTGTTAGTATCTTTTGTTATTTTCCTTTCTTCGAACCGCTCCGCCCGTTTTCTTGGTACTTACTGCTTGTTCCCATCCAGCGGGCAATGGTAGACCAGACATTTTTTTTAAAAAATACAATGAAAACTAAGAAAACTTTTATATAAGGATGACTTGCACGAAGATACCAACGAAAAAAATTTAAAATGGTAAATGCTTTTTTTATTTTAGTTAGACGAGAAGAAGAAAAGCGGCTGAAAGAGAATTCAATTATTCAAGCAATAAAGAACAATGAAGTTGGTTTAATAAAACTTGTGAGCGCGCGGTATACTGTATGTATATATATATATATTAATTTTTTATATTAATATTTTATAATCGTACACGCGAAAATCAATTAAAAAAACAAACATAATGTGTGTTACTAGAATGGAATGTTGTATTACTATTGTCACAACAACAATTTAGCAATGAGATAATGATAAATGTGTTATTTTACATTCAAGAAACAGGAGAACAGAGATTTTTCGGATTTTCTGTCAAACGTTTCTCTAATTTATTTATGGATTATTATTATGTGTGATTGGTGCTGTACACTACATTTGGAAACAATCTGTGCTAGTAGCCACAAAAAAATTTCATCTATTTATAATTTTGTTAACATTAAGCTGTAAAGAAAGCCAATAAATGTCTTGGTAATAAATATTGACTTTGATTCGTAAATTGAAGATTTTTAGAAATTTCTTTGATGACATATCAATATCGATATAGGCTGAAAATCCGTAACTTCAAAATACTGAACTGTATAGCGATAGTCAATTTATAGATGTATGTACAGTTCTGTACGGTATCGTGTATGGCGCATCTTTTCGGGATTCGAATATTTTGTCGAAAAAAAAGTTATCGTTATCGTTATGTTATTTAATAAACGTTTGCAATAAAAATATATACAGGATATTAGTGATTAACGCTAAAATATAATACCAACATAATCTATGAAACCATGTACACGTCCTACATGTTGAAAAACAAACTAATTGTGGATTTATGGGGTAGGGATAAATTAATATTCAAGGTATTGAGCCAGATTATAATATCGCGGGTCAAAGTTAATTTGTAAGAATTCTGGGAAAGTATTTGACTGTTCATCTCATTTTTTCTGATAAATTCAATTATAGGAGAGTTTATATGTCCGACATCAAGGATGCGGATGCTTCATGCAACCATATTTGTTGGTCGTGTAGTTGATTGTATGCGGCTTGGTTCTGTTGAGTATGTTTGTGGTTCTCTTTAAAGACCTGATTGTTTTCTTCTTTCGAAAATTGAAGATGTTCTAATTGTGTTGAAATTTCTTTTACATCTTGATTATTTATTTCTTTTGGAATATTTTCTTGTCGAGCTTCATACACTCTTTCTAGCTGAAATCCAGGAAGACTAATTGGATAGTTGACTTGATATTCGGAAGTGTTCTCTGGTTGATTTTCCTGGAATTCGGAAGTGTTTTCCGGATGTTTTACTTGGAATTCGGAAACATTCGCTGGATGATTTAATTGGAACCCAGGAGTTTTCATTTGTTGATTTACTTGGGATTCGGGAACGTTCGCTGGCTGATTCACTTCGGATTCGGGAACATTAGCTGGCTGGTTTACTTGGAATTCTGGAGTTTTCACTTGTTGATGGAATTCGGGATTGTTCAATGGTTGATTTACTTGGAATTCCTGAACCTTCTGTGATAAATTCATATTTGGATCGTGAATATTTGCTGGTATATTTACTGGTTGATTTAATTTTACTTCTTGAATATTCACATCATATGGTTGATTAATTTTTGCTTCTCGAGTATCGTTAATCTTCACGTCGTTTGGGTGATCAATTTTTGCTTCTCGAGTGTCAGTAGTCTTCACGTTGGTATCGTTAAACCCAGCTTCCATTTGAGCTATTTTTTGCTTTAACTCTTGTTCTCTTTTTTCGGCAACTGCTATACGAGTTAACGTTTCATGAAGTATTCTTTGAGCTTCTTGTTGGGCGACAGCAAAACTTGCCATCTGTGCTGCCATGGCTGCCTGCTGATGCTGTTCCATAAATGCGAACATTTGCTGTTGCTGAAACACATTGCCGAAATTTTTATTATGATCGTTATTACCTCGCGGAATCAAAGAAAGAGGATTAATCGCTCCTGTTACAAAAGACCCAACCATTCCGCCTATTGATTGAGCGACCTTCTTTGCGGTTTTATCGATTTTTTTAAAATCGGGCTTTTTCAATGAGTACGATTGGGTGATCGGTTGTTGTGCATAAGGGTTGGGGGGTTCTATTGGAGACATTACCAATGGTTCATTTATATATTGAGCATTTGTATATTGAGCTGCTGTCGCTGTTGTTAATGTTCCTGGTTGCGAAGATGTTGATGCTGTTCTGACGATTGAATTGTTATGGTAGTTGTTTACAGGTACTGTTACTGAATCGTTATGGTTATTTACAGGCGCTGCTGTTGGACTGTTTTGGTAGTTGTTTACAGGCGCTATTGCTAAACTGTTCCGGTAGTTATTGACAGGCGCTGCTGCTGAATTGTTCTGGTAGTTATTGACAGGCGCTGCTGAATTGTTCTGATAGTTATTGACAGGCGCTGCTGCTGAATTGTTCTGGTAGTTATTGACAGGCGCTGCTGCTGAATTGTTCTGGTTATTTGCAGGCACTGTTTTTCGAGGGTCATGCTTTTATTTTAAGAATTTCGGATAATTAATACGACTGCATTATAAAAAGCGATATCATAAGGAATATATTTAATTAGAATTACCCAAGTAGTTGTGGCAGTTTCTGGAAACACATCTAAAAATTGATTCGTTTTAGTAATTATATTTGAAAATGCGTGAATGAATCAATGATGAAAATGAGATGGTTACAATAATTTCGTCCCGTGTTTGAATCGTGCTTAATAAGAAAAAAAAGTGTTTAATTTTTTATTTTATGAATGTTTTTTCCAACATTTAGACAACGTCAACATACGCATTCGAGCCATCCTGGAGGAAGCGGTTCCGACATTACGTAGATTAAAACAATGCAAGTGATGAAAAAATTTAAACTGTGTCTACGTATTTATTAAATAGTAACGATGATTTCAAGTTTCGGCTCCGCCATGTACACATTAATCATGTACATGCGTAACAAGCAATCGCTTTTCAAGAGGTACCGAAATGCACATGTACATATGCACTGGCACCACTCAAATTCCTATAGTTTCATGGTATTCTAAAAAGGAAATAAAATAAAGAAGCCAGCTTTATTTTTATTACACTTAATTTTGTCATATACAAGAAGACCAATAGAATTTACATTTAACACTTGTGTTGATCAATATTTGATCCACAGATTTTTTAGTCGATTTAAAATTAATTTTGATTCACGAATTTCCTCTTCCTTTTTTATTATTTTTTAAAAACGACGTGAATAAAAATCAAAAAAATATATAAAGCATATTTTAGTGAATCAGGTAAAAGACCCGAGAAACCTACCCAAGTATACCCTCTCCTTAAATGCACGCTATGGCTCTAAATATTTGCTCTCTATAAATGCACTTTCTGCTTTTTTGTCAATATGGTCCTAAGGGAGGTGCACTGAGAGTGGTTTCTCTGTATCATTAAATATAAATGGGTCTTTAATTTCCAGCGAAGAATTCATGTTATTGATTTTATGTTTTGATGTTTTTTCATTAAAATAAAACTTACATCGAATGTGCTATTGAAACAGCTAAAAGGGGGAATTTGTTAATTATATAAATAAAATAATACGTTCTAAAGAAGATGAGATTGAATTAGTTATGAGAATAAATAAAATCAAGTATTAAGAGCCACTTGATAACTTTTAGACAAAGAAACTGAATAAAGAAATGATTGTGTACCACTTGATATTTGAGATTGATTGTTTAACAAATAGAAAAAATTTTTACTTGTTGTACAGTATAAAGCTGTGAAAAGCAAATATTGTAACTTGAATTTTGCAACCATATACAGTACCTTAGTTTTTTCTATATTGGGAATTGTCATATATACCATACTGAGAAAAGATATTATTACGCTTATTAAGTATATTAAAACTAATATAATTTATAATTATTAACAGGTCTTTAATCAAGTTTTTTAATGCTCCAAATAATATAAACAAAAAACTAGAGAGCGTCGCAATTGATTACGTAGCCCAAAGAGGAATTTTCATTAATATTGAATCTTATAAATAATAAAGATACCAAAATGAGAACCAGAGTTTATATAGAATATAAATTTAAGTCTTAAATGTCAAGTTTTTATTATCAAAAAGTTTGTTGTTCCGAGAAAGCTAATTTCGATACATTTTTTACAAGTTGCTGTTGTTGGTAATTCTTTCTATTACCAGAATATACCATTCAAAAGTATTTGATAATCAATACTTTTACATACGTATTTGTTTAAATCTCTTATTAAACTAATAATGCGATGTGTAACTGGAATTTTTATATGGTGCCGGAAATCATAACTCAACAATAAAATGAATTATTTTTAAAATCTTTCAACACTTTACAAAAATGGAATTTAGAAAGTCAAACCAGTAACTTTATTCTTGAAGATAAACTCTATTAAACTACCGGTCAAATTTTCAAAAATAAAAAGCTATAGGTATGATCAGTCCAAATTTGAAACAAATCACATGAATATTTATCACATGAGCATGATTTTATTGGTTGACATTCATTATAATTCAGATCGGCATTGTGCTAATGCTAAATTATAATAGTGCCAGCCCGAATTATCCTAATGTAAATCATGTAATAAATAAAATTGGTTTGCATATTTCACGTGATTAAATATCGTTATTTTATTGGTCGATTACAATAAGCTAGATTTTGACATTTTTTATTTTCTTATGTCAAAGACCACGTGATTCAACACTGTCTTTACGGTGCATAAAATCTAAAGTCATCAAACGTTTGTATTTTATAAAATGTATTAACTTCTGTACTAAAATAATTTAACCGTGAATATGATAGAATAGACCTTTTCTGAGCATATTCACGGATTAAATTTTATATTTACTTAGTAAAGAAGTTTATACATTTTATAAAATACAAATATTTGATAACTTTAGATTTTATGCACCATAGACTCCCCGCCAGAAAATTGAAACAGAATCACGTGATTCTCGAGTTATGACTTCTGGCACCATAAAGATTCTGAGAAAATCAGACATCACATGATTGCCGAGATAAGCAATAGTCCACGAGAGCTTCCATTGTTATAGTTTTCTTTTAACAATTGCAATTGATAAAACATTAACTCCAGTTCTTTTATTGAAAAAAGAACATGCAAACCAAACTCAATTTATAACGTTGATCTTTGCGTTCAATTACTTTAGCCTTTTATTTTTCAACAAAAACATTCGTAATTCTGACAGAGTTCTTTCAGTGAGAAAATTGCTTGTCTGTCGTTTGCATTCTTTTGGAATAATAAGCATCGGTTCTTTGCCTAATTTTTTATGTTCTTTGTTCGATCAAATGTATCAAGATTTGCGTTATCTGCTATTGTTCTCCAGGTGTCATGGATTTTCTTTTGTTACTTTTTTTGTTTTGTTAACTTCTTTTATCTATGGCTCATGATATTATACATGACTATTGGGCATCTCTTCTTTCTTGATTTCTTGTGGAATTTTTCCCTTTATTCTGAAAATTGAAAATTATTTGGAAATCAATCTTGAAAACAGTTCATGATATCAAGAGATCCCGGGTGGAATCAAAAAATAGGTAAGCAGGGAATGTATGGGCTTTTTTAATTTTACAAACCGCTTTTTTGGGTGCTGTTTGTGCCCAAGGTTTGTTTTTACTTAAAGGACAAGAAGTCTCTAAAAAGAAACTAAGAAAGCTCCCTCAAGAAGGCTATTACAAGCCCCAATACAAATTCGAACGTACCTTTACTGTTGCTTTTAGATTTGTCTTTTTTTTCTTCGAATGGTATTTATTTTCACTATTGAATAGTGACGGGAAATGACCTCAAATTACATCGACCCAGGTCATTTGTCATGTGATTATGCTTTTAACCAATAGCGTTTCAGTGAGTTATTTTTATTTATATTTGGTCTCAATTTCTTGATTTTATTGGATAAAATTAACTGAAATAGGTCATGTGTCATTTAACTTTTGGAATGATTGATCATGGGTCATTTGGGTCACTTCAGATCATTTGCCAACACTGCTATTAAATATCTATCCAATGCTAAATTGCATAATTCTCTGATATGGACCTTTTTCATATTTTATATCCATTTCTAATGTAACGGATATGGAATTCGTTAAATTTTGACGAAAGGTTTTCGATATTAGAACGAATAAAGACGCCAGTATTTATTCTTTAAGAAATTCGTTTGACGCGATCAGGGTTGTGTAAGATTTTTTTGATTGAAATGTAAAATCCAGTGGTGTTCGTTTTTAATTAAATTCAATACTTTAGTTCTCCAAGATTGAAGCAAAGAAATCCATTATACTGTATCCAGGTTTTTAAGTTTCACTAAACCAGAAATGCTTTTTATCTTTGCGAATAGATTCCAGGAAATAATGCTGGATCGAATTTTGTAATTTACGCTGTCTTTTTTCTGCAGAGATAAAATAACCTCACCTTTTTTTCCATCATCGTCTTGGCTTTAAGGATGCAAATTGTATTAACACGATTTTGCAGTATTTAATTAGCATGAAGACTCACTTTTGATTTTAAGTTAAAACATGCTCACGATTTTTACATTCGGAAATAACTTGCATCAGAACTTTGTGCGAAACACTTAAACCAAGCTTCTCGCCATTATTTAAAATGGGTTGGTTATATTATCGAGCCTGATTCCGTAGCATTAAATTCAATAGTGCTTTTTCTTCTTCTAGCTTTTGTTTCCCAGACATTTTTTACTTTGTTTATGCAACAAAAAGAAATCATTCGAGAATGGGGCAATAACGTATGTAATTATAAAGCAGTTTATAAAAGCGTGATACACATGTTGTGCCTTAGATCATGATTTGCCTCAGGTCACACTTCACGTGTTCAACCTATCTTCCAACACCCTAACTCTAACTCTAGTAATACTCGTATTCTAATTTGGGCAAGTTGTGATTTGATGCACATATGCAACAAAGCGGGAAGAGTGTAAATTTAGTAAATTCAATAAATTCAAAATTGTTTCTCATACAAAGTTAGGCATTTACTAATATTCCCCCAAGTTCTGATTTGATACAAATAAATCCCATCGCTAATTGGTCGAAATCGATCACATGATATTACATGTGTTATAGGCAATATCGATATTTTAGAAAATACGTATTAATCCATGTAGTATGATATAATATCACTTTGTTCAATATAATCACTAAAGAACCTGTAATAAATAAATAATTGAACAACTCAAAAGGAATAAAAACAGCTATCAAGAAACATGAATAAGGAGTAAATTTTAAAAACTACATGTAATACTTAGGGCACTGACATATATCATCTAATATTACTTTGATAGAGGTGTCCACCCCAGGTAAGGTATTATTTGGCTCGGTCTCGGTTGGCCCATCTTCAAAATCTCTTTGGCGGAAAATTATTTTTTCAATATCGGTTCTCGTCTCCCTTATTCTATTAGTTTCCAAACTTTTTTCAAGGATTTTAGGTAATTGGGGGATATAATAATATACTCAAGAGTAAGGTCTAAACTAGTATGATTTAGTTGTTTTTGAATAGTTTCTAATTTACTTCCTTAAAAATAAAAGGATATTTTCTATTTTATTAATTACTCTTTTATAACTAATCAAAAATGCTTAATTATGTATCACCTAAGATCTAGCGCTACCCCTCCCCACCCCCTAAGATATTAGGTAATATATGTCAGTGCCATTAGAAACTAATAAATGAATTAGTATTGTTGATGCTTGATTTTTGATTCTGTTATATATATATATATATATCTAATTGAGGGTAGTAAATGAGTAATCTGAGAATGAGAGAGTGCATAAATAAAGTAAAGTTTACAAACCTCATATCTTGGAATAAAAAAAATCAAAACGTGAAAACCAAAATTAAATTTCACAAAACCTAAGCAAATACGCCAAATTGCGAATCGTCGGAGGTTATTTCCGACAAATCTCCAGCCAAAAATGTAGAATCGTAATCAAGATATTCTGGGATGAATAGAGATTGTAGGGATGATGGAGAAATTAACAAAGTATTTGAAAAAATTAAAGGGTTTGTGATAATTGTAAATGGATTTTGTGGTGAAGATATCAAGATTGGGTCGTTATTGTTAATATCATAATTGCTATTAAATCCAAAAGATTCTTTTGGATCTGCCTCAAGTAATTCGTATATAGGAGCTACATCAAAATTATTAGTTTCAGTGGATAGATAATTATTTTCAGCAAAATTCAATGGATTATCACTATCGAATTCGTTAAAAATAGTTATTTGGTTATTGTTTCTATTTGTTTGAGAAAAATCTAATTGACCCAATGAGTTAATCTCGTTAACGTTAAATGTATCGATCGCTGTACCAGCATCGTTATTGATTGTATAATTAGGTGAAATCGAAGGAATAAGTTCATTGTTGTTTGTGGTGATATTTCCAAGTCCATAAACGAGATTATTGTATTCGGAATTCAATTCATTTGAAAATGAAAATGAAGATAAAGGTGCTGCAGATGTATCAAAATTTTCTGGTATAGATATTGGATGTTGAGTAAGAGGAGATGCAGTAGCAGAGGGCATACATTCATTCGAATGAAAATCCAATTGTTTGGAAAACAACGCGCCAATTGGAGTATATTGAGATCGTTGTGGTAAATTGAATTCAAAAATAGTACTAGACTCGGCCGATGAGTTCATTGTGGTTGAATTAGAAGAAACGTTAATAGAAGAAGAATCTGAGACTACACAATTGTTGTTGCTGTTATTATTTTCCTCGCATTCATCATCTTCGTCATCTTCATACAACTCATTGTTGTCTTCACGAAATACAGATTCTTTTTTCTTTGGACTATATTTATAATTAGGATACGCGAGTTTATGTTTTTCAAAAGCGATTCTTTGTAGCAGATCAAAGTATTTATTAACTTCACTAGGCTGCGATCTCCATTCAGCGCCGTATTCTTTAGAAATATCCTGGATTTTATAAGTGGCATTTGGGTTAAGTAGACGCAATTTTGCCTCGTAGTCTTTACGGAAGATAATCCATTTGTTTTGTTGTCGAGGGTTATTCGAGTCTTTTTTATTTTTACGCGTTCTTTTTGCGGGTGCAAGAAGCTCATCCATAGAAAGTGATAGTTTATATGGAGGATCGCGTAACATTTTTTTTTCGCATTCAGACAAGGTATTGGCCGTATGATCGTTATTTGAAGTAGTCGTGTCAATAGATGTTGTTGTCATTATGAAAACTGAAAGTATCAGAAATGTTTGATTTTTGAAATTGTTATTATTTATTTTAAATTTATTTTGGAACATTGTTTACAGATTCTTATATAGACATAGAAGAATGATGTTACTGCGCACTGAACAATAGAACGTAATCTCATAAATAGCATACATTTACATGCATTTACATCCATAACAGTGGCAAGTATGAAGTAAATATGAATAAAGCTAAAAAAACACCGTTCTCTGGGATTTTACCTTTTACGTAAAGTTAACGAATTACTACAGAAAAAATATTACAAATATGTACTACATAACCAAAAAAGGCATAAAAGAAATGCATACGTAACAAACTTACTTTGAGGGATTTTGTAGATCATTTTTCATACGTTCTTAACGAGACATTATAATAATGCGATAAGTACGTATGAATTTTTTAGCATTAACGTTAATTACATGTAGTGTTTCTTGCATAATGCTTTACCAACTAAATTTAAATATTTGTTAATATCTGGTAGTCACTTTATATATAGAAACGCCATTCTTTTCATAATCGCAAAATCCTCCAGGTCACAGTATTCTGCCTTTCTTCTCACCAACAGGACCCTGTACAGGCAACATCTATAAAATAAAATAATAAATTAATATGCATAAATTTTATTTTATCAAAATTCTAATTCTGAATACCAAATTGCAAAAAAAGCCTCTATAGCTAACTTCCGAATTACTTCACCTTTTCCAAAATTACTTTAACAGTATATAGAATAACGTATATTACTAAGTCGGAGGAATTTATGGTCTGCGAATTTGTCTCTGGCTGCAAACCCATTTAAAGTTAGATGATTATATATTTAAGTTCACTATACTCATAACGATAATAAAATAATTGTTATTGATAGGCTAATATATCAATATCTTCGTATTTTTTTTTGTTTTGCGTATTCTTAAAGAGCTTCTATTATTATTAACAACAATTTGAATTGACGTGTTTGTTCCAAAAAAAACCTGCCCAACACTACAACTACCCTATTCTAAAAACATTGTATTTTCATAATAATCTTCCCATGTACGCGGATTAATAATACGTCGCTTGTATGATTTTATATTGTCTACCATTTTTCTAATACCTTTAAAAATCTACAGCTATATGCAGTACACACAATATTGATTGTTGGTAGTGTCTTTTGTATAAGAAATAATTTATCAACCTAAATCTTTTACAAACGTATAAATATGTTTTTTATACCTTGTCCGAAAGCGTTTTAGCAAAAGGTTCTTTTAAATTTTTCTCTGGTGGTAATATTTTACCTCGTGAAACTGTTTCCAAAAGCCAAACGAAGCCATTAATAAGAATGTAGGTACTTATTCCGGTGATAGTTCCATGTGAAATATTCATAGTAAATGGAATAATAACGATAGTTCTAAAGAAAAAAAAGATTACTTAAAATAAAGCTTAAATTGTTTACCATGAAATTTAATATTATCATACAAGAAAGAAGGTACAGCATCACCAGGATAGATCCAATTAATATCTTTTACATTACTCATCATCATGATGCCAAGCACTAAAAGCGCAGGACCCGTAGCCCAAGGCGGAAAACTCGCAAATATTGGAGCAAAAAACAAACTGATAAAGAAACAAATTGAAGTGGCAAGCGCTGTTATCCCCGTACGTCCGCCTTCCGTTATTCCAACGCAGGATTCAAAGTATACTGTTGTTGGTGAACTGCCAAAAATTGCACTTAAGGATATAGAAATAGCGTCACAAAGAAATGCAGAATTTGATCCTTTGAAACTTCCGTTCTCCTTATCTAGCCCAGCAAATTTCGAAATCTGATATAGACCAGTTGTTGTATCAAGAAGATCAACACACAAAAGTGTGAATAATGCAATCCATACATCCTTATTTTGATAGTCAAAATCGAGTACTCCTAATATACTAGAAAATTACCAATTAAAATACAAATTTTTTATAAAAAAATTTAATGTTTACCTTACCTTTCAATTTTATGAAAATTTATTATTTCTTTAAAATATTCATATCGTATATTGCCTTCCGTTGTATCCGGGAAATAAGTAATTGGTGAATTTCTAATCCACGAAATAATGCTAACAAATAAGATTCCAAACAAAATTGCTCCTTTGACTTGATACAATATTAGGATTTGTATAATAAAAAATCCCAGAATTCCAAGCCAAGTCGTTCCACTTTCAAGATAATGACCATTACAAGAGCCGTCTTTATTATAGTATTCATCTGGACAACCACCAAGTGTCAATAATGAATTTGGATCATATGAGATTAAACTGATCCCCGATGATTTTTGAAAACTTGTGATTGTAAGAAACAACCCAATTCCAACTCCTATTGCCGCTCTTATGCTCATAGGTACAAATTTTGAAAGCTTTTGACGAATTCCTAAAAGTGACAGTATAAATAACAATATTCCTTCTATGAATACTACAGACAAAGCTGTTCCATATGTCATTTTTCCTGATCCATGTTTGCCAACCATCGTATATGCAAAATATGCATTAATTCCCATTCTAAGAATTTTTAATAAGTTTTTAGTACTTTAAACATGTTTCTATAAAGAATGCTGTGAGATCGAGTAAGCATACCCCGGAGCTAATGCAAATGGTAAATTTGAAAATAAGCCAAAAATTGCAGTACATATACAAGAAATAGCCGCAGTAGCTGTTATCAAGTCTTTCTTTAAGATCATAATACACTTTGCATATTCATCGTCGATACATGGATACGCGGAATTATCGGGTTCTGTATGCATTTTACATTCACACGGACCACCTGAATCAGCTATTATTGTAGCATTTACTGATAGAATATATGCCATTGTTAAAAATGTTGCAATGCCTGCACGCAACTCTGTTGTAAATTTTGTATTGTCTCGAGACTTCTTTGCGCCAGAATTTTCCAGCTTAAAGTAACGCCCGAATCGTGAACTTGCAACGCATTTATTCAAGTTTGAAAACATTATTTTTTTTGTTCAAAGTTTATTTTTGTATTTTGAATTTTTAACATCTTTCTTTTATCTAGGTTTTTTTTGATAGAAGTAATGAAGAAAATGCTCCAAATTAAGAAAGTCACATTTTTCAATTATCGGATTGGAAGACCACTTATTACCAGAATGAGTACGCATGCTAGGACCATTATCAAACTCTTATATAGTAATATTACTTGTCGTTTAGAATTCAGTGGAAAGTTCTTTGTTGTTTAGAATTTCAATAGAAATTCTTTGAACAAAAAATAAAGAAGCGTCACAAATTCTTATTCTAGAAAAGGAAAAAAGTCTTTGAATCCGGTTATTAACACATGATTTTTTTTCTTTGTGAAAATAGAAATGTAAGAATTTGTTTTCATTTTAATCATAATAATAAATGATACATGCTAAAACATTTTTCTTTTGATTTTTTTATAAAACACCGAATAAGATTCTTGCTATTTTAGGTTTTTTATGTGGTTTGTTTGACCAAATTCTAAAAATTTTATATCGAATTTCTGCATATAAAGTAATTACGTACTTTGTTAATGAGCATTTTTTACTTCGATATTTATTAAAATAATTTATAAGTTTAACGTTGTTTGTTGAATAAACGTTTACCTGAGAATCAATCAGAAATTATAGTATTGAGCGCTCAGCCGAAACTGAAAACAGACGCTTTGTGAAACGTTCTTTTGGTTTGTGATGGTAGTCTCATGAGCTACTAACTTGATTGATCGTATTCTTTCACATGTTTTATACAGATGGTATGCATTAATACATGACGATAATATGAAATTAAAATTAAATAATTAAAATAATATGAAAAATAAACTGATATGAATGTAAACATAATGAATTTAATACTCAAGTAAATTTAAAGAATCGGTGTTATATCACGAGTCTTTAGTTAGTTAATTTTAAGAAAATAAGTAGTTTAATTAGTATATTACGAAATAAAAGAAAAATGAGTCAAGTAAATGAAGTCAGATCCTTTTGGATTTTGGTAGATAGTTTTATTCATTTTGTGATTAGTGTAATATTTTGTGTGTTTGAGCGAAAGCAGTAAACACCAGCTCTTTGTATGTAAGAAATGTTAATCGATATTAAACACCTATGATGTTATGGTAATTTTTACTTTTTATATCAAAGTCGCTTGGTTCGAACCAGGTTTGGTTCGTCCTTCTATTTTATTTGTAACATTTGCCTATATCAATTCATTTAGTGTATTATATCGGTAAATGTCAATTTGATTTAAGAGGTTGAATTTCAAATATTTTTGATAACCATCTGTATTGATTATGAATTTTTGGAAGCTATAAAAGTATATTCAGCATCTCCATTTGAGTTACATATTTCTTCTGATGCAGAACATAATTTTTTTATTGTAGCTAAATCGATGAATATAAGATTAGCTTTAAATAATAATTACAGAGAAACCTCCCTAAATGCACCCTATATATACACCTTCTCTAAATGCACGCTATGGCTCAGTCCCAAACTATATAAAGTCTCAATTATTTACTCTCTATAAATGCACACCCACACTGTCTTTTCTTTAATATGGTCTGGGGGTGCTTGAGAAGTTTCTCTGTAATTTATAGATTTCTGAATTTCCTAATATAAAAATATACGGTTGTTGTCTTTTAAGGTTCAGTTCCCCTGATTTCGGTGCATCATTCAAGTGGAATTTCTTCAATTCTTATAGCCTTTCTAAACAAAGTTCTTTTTTTAATTCTTCGAGTTAGAGTTTAGAACCGGATTTATTTTTAATATTAAAATTCGGATTTAAACCGGATTAAAACCGAATTCTAATATTAAAAATAAATCCGGTTCCAAACTCTACTTCGAGTCACATACGCAATTTTATTTTATAATATAGATTGGATTTGTTAAAGAAATTACTGAAAGTTAATACAGACAAACCTCCCTAAATGCACCCCCCTGGGATCATAGTAAAGCGTGCATTTATAGAGGGTAAAATATATAGAGCTCTTATGAGCTGAGACCCAGCCATGTTGTGTATTTAGAGGTATGCACTTATAGAGGGTACATTTAGGGAGGTTTGTCTGTAATTATACAACTTATTGGGAATCAATAATCTTTGAGAAAACTGATGCTCATATCGGGTCGGGTCCAATCCGTGACCCGACCCGAAAATATTTCGGGTCAGACTAAAAACGTTATTTCGCGTTCAATATTAATTCAAATTAAACGAAAATTTGTGAATATATACACAAATACATGCCGAACAACTCTACTTAAGACACAAAATACAAGTGTCTTGGTAAAAATAAACGTTATTAAAGAAAAAAACTATTTTACGATTTCCGGATCACCCGACGACCCGAATTTATCGGTTCGGGTTGACCTCAAACTCGAACAGAGCTTTAGAGAAAACTACAAAAAATTCGTGCTATTCGAGTAATTTTCGAATAGAATGACAAAATTTCAAAGAAAAAACTGAATTAGAGTTTATAAAATGATCATCCAAAAGTGAAATCATCGAAATTTAATTATATTAAAGCAAAATCAGATATATTAATTATAATAAAATAGAGAAAATAGTAACAATTTTAATAAAAATAATCCTTGCATGTAAATCAATGAAATTAGTGCAAATCTAGTTTTAAATGTAAAATTAATGTTCTGTAAAAAAAGCAGTAACAAATTCTCGGTTTCTTGTAGTTATTTTCGTTCAACCTCAGTATCGAAATATTGCGAGTATATTAGCCTATAAAAAATTGAATCCGTTTTTCTCCGGAAATTTGAATGTTTCCGGTTTTCTTCCGATTTTAAAACTGGGGATTTTTTATTTCCGGGGGGGGGGGTTTGTTTTCTGAGTTCTTTCGATTTTAAAATTGGCGTTTTTTTTTTTTTTTGTTTTCCGGATATAGAAAAAATAAGATTTAACGGATTTAAATTATATCTTGGGAACCAGTGATCAATATTAATTTAATTTCGTCTTAATATGACGAATCAAATGGTGGCAAAATCAAACGGCTGCAGTCAGAGCCCAGGAGTGTTTTGAGGATTTTCTCTTCCGTTATCCGATTGTTTGAATTGATATCGATATTGCGTAAAAACTTTAAAGTTTATTTTTTATATATTCCAGCTCATTTCTAACAAATTTAACGTTTTACGTGATATCTCGAGAATCAGTGGTCCAATTCAAGCAAATTTACCATTATTCGATTTTTCATATTAAGACGAATCGAATGTTAGTAAATTCGTTTGAACCGGAACACTGGCTCCTGAGATATCAATGTGAAAACTTTAAATTTTATTTTATTTTTATATATTCAAATTTTAATTCTAAAATTTGAAATTAAAATATTCGGTTTATTTGCCATTGCGATTTTAAAATTGGAATATATAAAAATATTTAAAAATCGCAATATATTTATCATAAAATAGAATGTAAAATAGTACGTAGTGAGTAAAAGCATGCAACCTGTGCATATTAAAGTCTAATTCCAATATGTATAAAAATAAACAAAGTAAGTTAAATATATTAAAGATAAACCAAATAAACGGAAATAAAAAAGTTAAATGAATAAACAAATTAAATAAATAAATGAATAAAAAGTAAAGAAGTATTCCAGAAATACTCTGTAAAATATACAGAAATATTTCGAAATATATCCAAGATATTTCTTAAAAAATAAAAAATAAAAAACTGGGTGAAACCGGAATTAATTATTCCAGAATTTGATAGAAACACTGGAAAAGTTTCGGAGTCAAAAAGCGGAAATTCTCCGAAATAAAAAATCGTAAATTTCTGGGTAAAAATCGGAACTCAATTTTTATCATGTTATGGGCAGCCGAGAGTTTATTCCAGGAACCAAATGTTTTCTGATTAAATCACAAACTAATCGAATCGAATAATTCATTAACAAATAAAAAAAGTCATCTACAATTAGTATGTTAATTTAGTTTGTAAGTTTAAAATGTATATTAAAAATTGCAAATTAATGAAGAATTTAAATATCTGTAAAATTACCATCTCCAAAAAATATACAGTACATAACGATAATATGCGCATATTCAAATCAATTCATAAAATGTCAGTTTCACTCTTTTTGCAATCTGTTTAATTGATAAATGTTTACGCAGCTTCTTCAAAAACTTCAGGCCGATAGACTTCTTTGAAACCATCAATGAAATATTGCAATCACCTAAACAGTTACTGATAATTTTGAATCGAAGCCATCAATGCAGCTCAGTGAATGACCTAAATTCGTGTTGTCTGCCCTAAAAATTTGTCTTGAAAATATACGTTGTGTCGTTGTCCCGATTGTTAATCCGGGTATTTTATATTAGCGTTAGTGTTAGATTGGATCAGTTAGACAACACTATATTGATTTTGTTTTCGGGGCCGATTGATTTGGGGGCAACACATCGATATACGAAGATGCAGTTTTATGATTATAGACAATATTTGTCTTAGAATTACTTTAAAATTTATTTTTATCTTTACAAATCTTTTGTACGCATATTATTAATTTTCGGAAATATTTTTAGACGAATTATGTGAACTCGTACTTTAGCGAAATGTTGATTTTTCTTTGTTTACTTGAACACAAATCATTAATTCACTTCGAAGACATGGTTGCTGTTCAAAATTAGATCCTTTTAATTGTACAAAAGTTTTCTTTTCTATAAGAAATTCTGGTTTTTCTTTGTTTAATTGAACACATGGTTGCTGTTCAGAATTAAAGTTTTTTTTAATAAATATGAAAGTGCGGCTAAATCGTTAGTTCGTAATTATTTTTTCCTGCGAAAATCAGACAAAGATTTTGTCAACGTGTGATTGGTATACAGTAAGTAATACAGGTTTCAAACCTGATGTTTTGATTGTGATGATGAATTAAATTACATGTACAAAGTACGTCTAGACAAAACTACGATATCATCGCGATTTAAACGATCATCGCTAAATCGCATAGTCACAACGTAATACGTACGTTCACAGCGGTAGCGGTAGATAACGATAAAATAAATTAAGTTTTATATATTTTCCTAATTAGTTTGAACTTATGCATTTACGTGTACGTTACGTATACATGTACTTGTATCGGTTCGTAGGGAACTTTCAGAAAATTTCTTCAACCATCAATCGTATCAATCTGGAGTGTTAGATATTATACGATTTACAAACATAGTTGAGGTATATTTTGAGAAGTAACTTTTATTGAAGTTTGTACATGCATTTAAGACTATTTGTCACATATAGTCAGACCAACTTTTGAAATCTATTTGCGGAATCTTCGGTGCGCAAATTGAGAATTGATTCCGTAAATTTACGCATGCTTTTTTTAAATATCCCATATTAAAATTCCGCCGATTAATGTTAAAAAATTTGTAAATTTGCAGGCAATTTTAAATTTAAACACTGTCAGGGCTCGATTTAGATATCGTTAAATCGCGTCGTTATTTCCTATAAAAATTGCGATATATCGATATATCTTTAAACCGAGTTCTAACTGTACTGTACTTTGTTCGTTCGATTGAAATTGAAGTTTTCCTTGTTAAAAAGACAACGTCTGGAATAAAAATGACACCTCAAGTAATTAATATTAATTAATTAATTGCAACATAATAAAATTTAAATGAAATATGCCACGACCCAGAAATATAAACACAGATTTTGTTGTTTCAATATCGATATATATTACAAAAAGCTCAATTGGGAAATTTATTATGTTTTACTTTTACATTATAACGTTTCTAGGTCTCGTGCCGACTTCATTTAAGAATTAAATGTTACTTGAACTCTATTTTTACATTTTTTCTAACAAAGAAACTTTGTTGAGAAACTAAACAATGAACTTATGTAGCTTGCGTTCTATTTATGTTTTTTTATATGTGTGCCTAACACAGAAACTCATCAAATAGCGATAGATTATGTAGCTCTATCGCTATGTTTTTGTTCGTGTATGTCGACTTTATACCGGACAAAAGTATTTAAGAGTTGTATGTTCCAAGAAAAAAATTTAAATTTATCCTTCACGCATTAGTTATATATTGCGCATTTATAAGCCGTCTTATTATCACTATTATCGCTTAAAAATGTCTTACAAAACAAAAGCTAGAAGAAAAAAGAACATTGGTAAATCTAGTTATCCGGAGTCAAACAATAATAGTCGAACGCTAATTATTTCAATAGAAGACGCGTGCACTACTCAATCAAGTACATGCACTACAAATCATAATCAAAATATTTTAGATGATAACGAAGAGTTAGGTTCATGTGTTATCGCACAAAGCCCTGATGAAAAGCTATTGGTCAAATATAACAAAAGTGAGTGGATTTTTAACTATAAAGTGGAAATTTATATTAATCAAATATTGTCCCATTTTATGTTAATATACAATTATTGATATCCTTAAGCAAGTGGAAAATTGGTCTTTTGGTCGATAAATGACTGCGGTGCTATTTCAATGCAAGATGAAATCGCAATTCCTTTACCTCAGCCTAACAGCCAAAATAATAATGGATCACACGAATATTCATTGGCTATTTCAAACACCATCGATAATACAACATACATTCTACTTTCATACTTTGAAAAAAGTAAAATTCTATACGATTATGAATTTAATAAAAAGACAGTATCGCAAATTAAATTCAATTCAGCATCAACTCCCGAAGATCAACTATTCGAAGATATAGAAATCAATAAAACATATTGTATAGCAATAAAAAACTCTGAAACTAAAGAAGCTTATGCTTTTCAATTCTCTGGCGTAGTGAAGATATTTAAAAACTTGGATACAGTTATATTAAATGGAAATGGATTTGTTCGCTTCAATCTTAAAGAACTTGAGAAAACCACTGGATGGTTTCAAAGATTTATCTCTGGGGACCTTTTTCGTTTCAATCTCAAAAGTCATAAAAAATTAGATCACATTATCAAAGGAGTTCAAAGATTCGATACTGGCGTATTTATTCGTTCCAATTTCGAAAAACATTCGTTAAAATCCAATGAATTCCATATCTATCCGTTACCATTAGAAATGGATATAAAATATATAAAACATGAAAAGGATCCGGATCAAGTTATCAGAAGATTAAACAATTTAGTTTTAAATGGATATTTCTTTTCAGTGAATAGTGAAAATAAGATTTCAATGTATTCACTTAAAACTGGCAATGAAAAAATGCAATTTAGTCCATATCAAGAGAACTTTAACCTTCAACCAATTAGAAATGTATTGATTGCTATGTCTCGCGATAAACGATTGCTTGCCGCTACTTTCAATGATACTATCCATCTATTTCTAATTGAAAATGGCCTTGAGATTATCAGTAAAGTGTATTATAGTACAATTATACAAATAGCATTTGAAGAAAAAAATAGCACCTCCAAAGAAAATAACACCTCCAAAGAAAATAACACACCCAAAGAAAAAACTACATCTAAAACTGACCTCGTAATTTTAATAAGAGACAATAACGATAAAGATACTTTTCGAATTTGTGTCTGGAATCTCTCGGAATGGAAAGAGGACATCAGTTATAAATTGTTTTCGGAAAACTTTACAGAGCATTGTCAACTTTTGTCCTCAAATAATAAAGCTTTAGTTGTTTGTAATTTT
>CAJVPL010000696.1:0-21219 GCA_910591945.1 Ambispora gerdemannii | reverse complement strand
ATATAGAGTTTATGATGTTTTTAGAGTTTATAAAGATTATAAGAATTATGAAAATTATGGTAATTATGAAAATTATGGAAATTATAAAAATTATGGAAATTATAAAAATTATGGAAATTATAAGAATTTCCAATCGTAACAACACTCAGCATATGTCAAATAATTATCTTGAAGATTTGGATGCCTTGCAACAAGAACATCTGTCATTGTCTTGATTTCCTCGAATCATTGAAGCATAAGATATGTTGAATTCCAACAAGTAGGCATATCTATTTCTGGCATTTTAAAGTTCTCTTCTAATGATCTTGCAATTTTTTTCATGTCATCCAAAAGTAATGACAAATTGCGCAGTTTGCTAGAAAAAGCACGCGCTTTTTTGACTTCTGATGCTATCTTTTGTAACCCTGCATGTACACCTAGATTCAGAATATGTGCGACACAATGTAAGTGAATAACATTCAGATTTTTGAATTGTTGTTCAACCTTATTATGCAACAAGGAACCCATTTTAACCATATTTGCTCCATTGTCAGTGGTAATACTCAAAAATTGATCACCAATTACAAAGTCACTGAGTATACTGCAAATTGTATCAGTTATATTTTCAGTTGTATGCGCATCTTGCAATAGAACAATATCAAGAAGTAAAGTTTGTATTTTATGTTGATCCAATGTATTGTAATACCGAGGAATGATTCCATATTGCATGCTGATCAGATATCAGCTGTTAACGAAAATTTACCAGGTTGCTAAACAAGATATGCTTGTAACTGAACATGTCAGCTATCAAATCCATCACTTACTTGTTTTGCAATTGTTTGTCGACAAGGAAGTGTATATCTTTCATTAAGTGCACTAACAAAAGTTTTAAATCACTTGCTATCTGTAAGCATGAATGGCATTTGATCTGTGACAACCCAATGTGTAAACTTCTTGTTGATATCATTAACTTTTGCTTGATCTTTGTGTTCATATGGGTGGAAGCGTTGGATATCTAGAGGGCGCTGATTCATTACAAGATAAGTACTATGATGTTTTGCATCAAAATATCAAGTCATTGTTGATGTTGCAGTCTTCTTTTCAAAGCGAACACGACATATTTTACAAAGTATTGAGCCATCAGATTGTTCAATAATATAATCATGTACAGCAGTCACCTTCATACGTTTTGTCGGAGTATTATTAATGCTTGGAGTATGACTTGGTGCACTGCTTGATCCGCTACTTATTGACGTGAAACTCTCTTCCTGGTTTTCATTAAATAACATTTCATTATAACCTACATCATCAGTAAGAAACAAAACTGGCTCACTTGGTAAATCATTGTGCGTGCTTGAATTGGAAATAGCCTGAGTGTCTTCAAAACTCATTAGTTTTTTTTGTCATGTATTTTTGAGTAAGAAAAAGAAGTCGTATTTGTAACGTGTTATGATCATTTTATGTCACAAGATTATTTTTACGTGGACGCGACATAACAAAAAAAAGTCAAAAACCCTCTTTCTCATATCAAAAATAAGAGAGAGAGGGAAGAGCGAGATGGAAAGGAAGAGGGAAAAACGAAATGGAGAGGGAAGAGTGAGATGGAGATGAAGAGGAAAGAGCGAAATGGAGAGGGAAGAGCGAGAATAGCAAAATGACACTATTATATTACTATATATTAATATTATCTAGGATGATCCTACAAATCGTCTCAGATCATCCTTAGACATGACTCGGTCCTATGATTAATCACATGACTAAGTGGGATTGTGAAATCGAAATTTTCTAAAATTAGGATCAGACCGGGATCATCCTATTAAAAGATCATTCAGGACTTGATCCTTAAGGACTGATTAACATCTCTACTTGATGATATATATTTGAAGTAATTAACTTTAGTAATATTTTATAAGAAAAATAGAAGATGGCTACTCATTTTGATAATATATACCTGGAATAGTTAACTTCAATAATATATTATAATAATTATAAGAAAAGATTATCTATTTTTATTATATATTCTCAATATATATGATTGATGATATGTTCTTGAGTAGTTAACTTCAGAAATATTATATAATAATTATAAAAGATAACTGCTCATTGATGATATATTTTTGAATAAGTATTTGGAATAACTAACTTTGATAATATTATATAAGAAAAATTAAAGATGGTTACCTATTTCTGTAATGTGTTTTCAGATATGTTTTTATATTATTTATTCAATAATATATTTCAGGTATATTTTGGAATAACTAACTTTAGTAATATTATATAAGAAAAAATAAAAAAGATTACCCATTTTGATGATATATTTTTAGTATGAATTCAGAGTAACTAACTTCTGTAATATTATATAAGAAAAAATGGAGAAGATTATTCATTCTGATATATGCATTTAGCTGTGTTCAGGTAAAGTAATCTGCAATAATATATATAAGAAAAAATCACAGAACATTTCATTTTTTTGTGATATTAAACATGAGTGAAATCGATTTGATAGCAATTCCTGATAATGTGTTTGCAATATATCTGATAGCATACATTTTTACTATCTACTCCCATAAGTGACACACAAATTGTAATCAGATCATTAAACTCACAATAAGATCAATCAGCTCACATGTGATCTCATAACTGAAACCAATCATGATTACTATTTAGGTCTTGACACATAGTTAATAGGGATTAACCTGAGAATTCACATTGCCCATTATATCCTATCTCGGGAGGTACCTTAAATTTTAAACCAGTCAGAATCACTATCCTGATATATAATGCATCACATGTAACTTGATGACAGAAATCGATCAGATCATTAATCTGATATATGATAGTTCGAATGACTTGAGTTTTGCGATTCATACATCACTCGAATGACTTGAGATTCGCATTCTTCACGTCACACCTGAGTGGGAATAACCTAGACTAAGTGAAAATAACATAAGCAGGCAAGTTCAGGATTTTTTTTAGTTAAAATATAAATTAATCCGTGGCGTGGCGAGGACCTCTAAGCCGAGCCACGAAGCTAGTGCTGGGGCACAGACAACCTCTAAGCTTGTCTGATGTTCAAGTCTCTAAGCCGACCTAGCACTGGCCCCACTTGAGCGCAGACGACCTCTAAGCTTGTCTGACGTTCTGGTGGGATAGGAAATCTGATGAGTGAATTGGATGCATCTTAAATATTACCGATTTTCCAAATCTTCCATGCCTAGGGGTTCTCGACCCGATCGTGCACTGGCGAGAAAGTTGGAATCCGAGCACTCGCATAAACAGGTCCATTTCCATCAGCTGACTTTTTTGGAATATGGGACTATAACCGGTGGGACGTTTGTTGCTGGATTAAAAAGAGAACAGAAAGAGGTAGGTCTTCCAAAATGATCAGTTATACAGCCGAAAGGTGTCTCTTCTGACCACGAATATATTGTTTTTTTATGACTTCCCGTAGCAAGGAGAACGTTCTTCTGGAATGGTACTGAAAAAAAGGAAGTCGATATCTTATGCCGAAAGCTCGAACTCAGAAACAGAAACATATTTCTGTTACTTTGAAACTTAATGACTGACGAAGATGATAATTTTACCAGCCCACAAACGGAGGATATTAATGAATCCATGATAGATGCAGAAAAAAGGGTCAATAACACGGTAGGTTTTTTTTTATTTTACTTCTCTAAGTAATTATTATGACGTTTACAGATTAAAAGGCTTTTACCATCTAAGGATCTGGAGGAAATCTGGAGATTGATCATGGATCGTTTGAATGAAAAAAAACATAAAATTCAGTAAGTCACGATATGATCTAACTTATTAGATATGCAATTATCAAACTGGTAACATTTGTTGTAAATGACAGAGCAATAGGATCAAGAATAATTGGTCAAGTGTTGAGTGGTTGCGAATTCTGAAGACTGAAGATAAAGCGAAATTATTCAGAACTTGTCAGCAAAAATTATTAAAAGATCTAATTGACAAGAATTTTATTAATTTAATCGGTAATCCTGAAACCAGTATTGTAAGTCCTAAAGCTATAACTTTTTCCTAAACAGTCGAATTTGACATAGTAATAATTGGTTTCTGGAAATTTTGAAATGTACGATTATAGAAATGAAAGTCTTCGGTTCTGTATCAGTGTTTTTTTTTCTTTTTAAATCCAATGATTTTTTGTCATCTTATATTGTCTCGATAGCTTGTTGTCTTTATAGTTTAGATCAAAAGATTTGACTCTTGCTGTTTTAGAGAGAAGACACTCGAAGACAATTGTGATAAAGATGAATCTGTAGAATAATTAAAATGTGACGAAAAACCATAACTACAAAGATGGAAGGAATTCAATTGTTCTTTTCTTTGTTCATCAAGTTTGATAATAGTTCGAGATTTGCGGTCAGAGTTTGGATGTTGGGACCAAAAAAAGGGCCCTTTAGAGCAATGATATTTTAGGTTTGTACCAAATAAATCTCAGTCAAGATTGTTTTGTATCGAGTATTAAATTTGTGTGTCAAGTATTTTTGTATCAAATAAATTTAAGTCTGTTTGGACTCAAATACATGTTTCCACACAAAATGATAATTCTTTACGTTGATCGAAATTGTTTTACGAATTGATTCAAAAGGATTAAAAGATGATAAGGCCATACAAAATCTTTTTGTTTTCATCAAAACCAGTTTATGAAATTTAAATTTTGAGGCATTTTATATAGTCATGTGTTATAACGATAATAAAATTATTTTCACATTCATGAGAAATCGTCAAAATGCAACTTCCAAAAATTCGATATGAGTGGCAGAACAAGATTTTCAAGGCGGAGTTAGGAATATCGCTGATCAACATGATTCAGCCCGGAATTAAGCAGTAATATTTTTAATCGATACTAAAACGAATAGCTGGTTTTAAGAAAATGGCTTCGACTAAAGGAACAGACAAAGTTCTCGAAAAGATTCAAGAATCACTCGATAACAAAAACTATTATGAAGCGCATCAAATGTACCGTACCGTGTGCAGACGGTAAGTTTCTTTTCGGCAAGTATCTTTTTTAACAGAGTAATGACAAAAAACTGAAAAATAAGACAAAGGTTTTCTTCGTGTAAGAACAAAAATATCGAGATTATCTGCAAATTCTCCGCATCTTAAAGAAAGGTTTTCTAACAGATAATTACATGTATTTTCATTTATTGTAGCTTAATAAAACAGAAACAACACAGTAAAGCTATAGATATTTTGTATTCTGGGGCACGGTCCCTGTTGGAGCATAAGCAAAGCGGAAGTGGGACTGATCTTTCTTTGTATTTGATTGATGCGTATTTAACGGAAGAATTGAGTGTTAATGACGAATCAAGAGGTTTATTTTTGAATCCCTTGTTTTACTATTTGATTTATTAATCATTGATTTATTTTTTGACTCCTTTTCTAAATTGCACATGTACTGTTATCAATTGATAGATCGAATAATTAACTTGCTGGAACTTTTCCCGCACGATGAACCTGGTCGAAAACGATTCATCGATGCAGCTATAAAGTAGTTATTTTACAATAATTAAAAAATTCAATTATGGTATTAAGAAAATAAAAAAATATTTATAATACAAAAAAAACAGTTGGTCGATTAAATTTGGTGATAGTCCAGCTGGTGATCCCGCGTTACATCATTACGTGGCAGAATTACTTTGGAAAGGTTTTTCATCAAAACCTCTCTTTCTCTTTATATAAAAGAAATATTACTGTTGATTTGAATGGTTGCTAACCTTTTTTGTTTACATTTGTATGAACTCGTCGGCTGGTAGACAAAATGTACCAAGAGGCGGAATCACACTTTCTTGCAGGCACATCTGCTAGTAGCAGATCATATGGTAAAATGTTGGCAGAATGGTCGAGTCAAGATGATCCAAGTAAACGAGGAGCTTATCTCGCCCGTGCTGTATTACAGTAAGTCAAATCATATAGATAAATCATTTTTTCTTCTGTTTATACCTATATTTATATATTATTATTTAATTCAACAGATATTTATGCCTACGAAGCATTCGCGACGCAAAAATAGCATTCGACAGCTTCGTCGCAGAACTCGCATCCAAAAACCAAGACATAATAACCGACACCGCTTCCTATCGCCCAACGCCGAACGGTGACTCAGTCGAAATAATCATCTATGCTAATGCGCCACTGATTAATTTCCTGCAGCTTTTAATTTTGATGGTACAACGTGACGCGGCAGATTTATTTGTCGTTTTACGTAATAAATATAAAAATGATCTGGCAATTGAGCCTTCTTTTGAAGATGTGAGTATTGTTGGTCGTATTCGTAATGATGACAGCGGTTGAAAAATCAATTGATAGTTTTAACTTTTGGTTTTCTATTTGATAGCTTTTGAATAGAATCGGAGAAGTGTTTTTCAATATAAAAGTGCAACGACCACAACAACTAAGCTTTTTACAAGATTTAATGAGCAGCTTTTTTTCACAGCCTGGGGTTCCTGGCGGCGGCAGCAGCAGCAGCAGCAGCACTATAATTGGTGGCGCATCGTCGTCAGTTTCTGCAAATATTAGAGCTAATCAGCCATCAGAATTAGATTAACATATAAATTATGAACAGAATATATCTATTTATTTTTGATTTTTGAACGCAATAAACAGTAACAGTTGTTAACTTTGTAAATTACATATGGTTGATGTCATAAAGAATTAAATAAAAACAGAAACTTCCGTTATCTATTTACAAAATATACCTGCTTTCAATGAACTTGACACCCTTCATCGCCAAAAAAAACATAAATAAAGAATAATAGTTTTGAAAGGTAGCAAGTTAATTGTAACCAGCTATAATTGTTCTTACAATTATTATAATCAACAACATCCACGAAAGAACAGCACCGAAGCAACAAGATCGGCCATTATTGCCATACCAATGAGCCAAAGTCCGTTCTCGAAACTTCCGGTGAACTGCGGATACACATCAGATACCCATCGCAGTCCATCGGTATACAAATGAATTGCTAAGCTCAGACAAAGTGCGATTGTTGGGAACGCGAGGGCGAGTAAAAATCCACGGGTGTAATGTTTGTCGTCGTAGAGCCTGAAAATGTTTTTAAAGATGGTGAGTGCAGCCACGGATAATGTAAAAGCTAGTGTAAGGTATATTGTGAAGGTTATGCCTTGGAAATTGAGAGATGGTTGTAATTGTTTTTGTTATTATGAAATCTGATCAAATGATTTATAAGAGTTAATATTATTTTTTTACCAGTGTTATGTGATGGATTTGTCCAAGGATTTGTGAGATTTGTTACCACTTGCGGAAAATGCCTTTGCATTACCGAAAGTGGATCTAAAACAAATATATGTAATCAAATTTAACTGAAAGAGTCTAAAGAGAATGGGTGATACTATACAAGTAAAAATCTCTACCAAAAGGTTCAACAGTCAGTCCCGACTGAAGTTTACAATCAATAAATTCAAGTTGACCATTCCCATAGCAATATCCATAAAGCCCAAACCGAAGCCAGGTCGCTTCTCCTTGAGTCACATTCGCCAATGCCTCAGAATCTGTCAATCGTAGCTCAACAAAGGACACCCCACGCACTGCGTACGAGCTAGAAGCCAATAACGCAAACAACATCAAGAAAAACACGAGCAAAGTGACCATAAAACCAATCAACTCTAATCGCTGTGTGTACGAAATGTGAATACTTTTTGGTTTTAGTTTTCGCGATGGGCTTGGATGGTTTTTATCGGGTATGGAAGTGATTGGCACTGCTACATTTGCTGACAACACTGAATGTGGTGGTGATGTTGCAAAAGAATCGTTTAGGCCATTTGAGAATGTATCAGGTTTGTTGTCGTTATTGTTGGACATTGCGTTTTTGGCGGGTGTGGCCGAGGGTTACATCAGAGGTAAATGAACTAAATTTACTATGGTGTCAGAAATCTTAACTCAATTTTCTATTGAATTATAATTTGGGCTGGCACTATAATAATGCTAACCAATCAAATTAGATCGCATGATAAAAAATCACATGATTTGTTTTTAAAATCTGACGCTTATCTCAAAGAACAGTTTAGTTTTTCTAAATTTCATCTCTATAAAGTGTTGAAAGGTTTTAAAAATGATTCATTATATTATTGAGTTACCATATTAATAATAAAAAAATGTCGATCCCGAATTATATACATATCTACACACTGGTGAAATTTTATTTCATATTAACGTTAAATATTTAAAAAATATATTTAACTAGGACAACTGCAGATTCCGGAATGGTGACTTGTACTAAATTAATCAATTAATTGATTAATCAGAATAAAAATTTGACTTACTAACTTACCAATGTTAAATAAATTAGTGAATTTGTCAATGAATTTCATATAATATATATAAAATCTTTTTCGATCTTTTCAATTAGTTACATATATTCATTTATAAATTGATTCTAGCTTTTCTTGCAGTTTTATTGAAAGTCTTAATAGCATAATTTAGAATAACATAGAAGTATATACGTATTTGAACAGGTTCTTTTTCAGGTTTTTATTATATAACTGGAGAAATACGTAAATAAATTTAATGTATGATTTGAATAAATAGTTTTTTTGCCATTGCAAAAATAACATGAATTCAATTAGATATATTTTAACTTATATAAATAACACCAATTAATTTATCTAAACAAGACAGATCAGATGGTTCAAAATGATTAACTATAACTCAAAAAAATAATTTAGTTGCTTCCTGTAATTTATTTTAAACAAAAATGTAATTATTTGATTTATTTGGACAAAAAGAATTAATGATTCAAACAATTTACTAAATATTAAAATACTGTGATCCAAAATAACTATTATTTTTTAAAGATAATTTTTTTATATTATTCACCATTTTTTTTGGATTGCAGTATCTTGATATTTAGTAAACTATTTTAAATATAAATATCATAATTTAATTTGTCTTATCCAAATAGATCAAATATTGATATTTTAGTTGAATTTGATTTAATTGTTAAATATCAAAATACCACATCTAAAAATGATTGTTTTATTTTATAAATAATTTTTATTAATGACATTTTTATTTACAAAAGCCAATTCAAAACAAACTTTTTTTTTTAGTTAAAATATAAATAATGATAACAAAGTAAAGTTTTAAAAAAATTCAATACTAAAACAAACTTGAAATTCACTTGATATATAATAAAATAAAAAGCATTTTTATAAAGTTACAGTTTTAAATTTATATTTATAAAAATCAAATGCTCTTTTTTTTTAGTTAAAATATATAGTCAAACCTCTCTATAATTATCACTCTGGAAAAGCAAAATTTGGTGACTATAAAAAGAATGTGACTATAGAGAGATTTTTTTACTATATTTATATGTAAATGGAAAAGCAAAGTAGGATAACTATAGAGAGATGTGACTATAAACAGTGTTACGATTGAAAATTAATATAATTTTCATAATTTACATAATCTACATAATTTCTATAATTTCTATAACTTTTATAAATTTAATAATTATCATAATTACTATAATTATCATTATTTACAACAATTATCATAATTATCACAATTTACATAGTATTTATTATTTATCATTTTTATATAATTGTAATATTTATTAGTAAAAAATATTTATTATAAATACAGCTGGTCTTGTAATTATAAAAAAGCAAGTTGTAGCAATTAGTCCAACTAATGACTTAAATAAAATATCTTTAAATATCTATTACTTGACTGCCTTTATTAAATCTTATCTATAAACAAATTAATTACATGTAATTACATTATTATATTTATTGTATTACTGGACATTCAACCAGATTGCTATAAAATATCAGTACTATATTGCTATAGGACTGTTCACACACTAAGTAAATATAAAAAAAGATATTTATTAATAGTAGTAATATTCTATTTTATTTTATTAATAGCATAGAAGAAGTCATATTGCATATTGATCCTAAAGCAACTGGATCTTAATAGTAAATAAATAAAATTGATAATTAAACACAAACAAATGATTGGTTGAAGTTACAATTTATAATAATATTCAAGAAGAGCCTGAAAGAACAAATCTTGATAATAGCTTAAAACCAAAAATCAAATTCTTTATTAATCCAGCCAAATCAACAATTTTGGATGCTACAATTCATATTACTCAATTATATGAATTTAGTTATCAACAATTTATTAAATTTACTATTAATATTACAATTGCAAGCTTATTAAATATTCCAGTCATACTATAATAACCAAGTAAAATTAATCTATTTTCACAATAATTAGCTGTTTTGATCAATAAATTGAAAATACTATTAACTAATAATAATCAAAATGTTAATTGACAAAATAATGGATCTAATAAAAGAGTATTTAATTAATAATAAAATAATATTTAATCATTAATCTGCTATAATTATAGAAAATTTAAACATATTATATTTACTATCAAAGCAAACATAATAATAACTATAATAATAATAATAATAATAATTGATATCAAAATAAAAATAATAATAATAATAATAATTAATAACAAAATATATACTTTTGTAAACATGTACTACTTTCATCAAAATTTTCAACTGAAATATTCAAACAAATATTAATTAGCAACAAAAATGAAAAATTAAAACAAAATCTATTGATGTAATGTACTGTATTAGAAAAATTAAAAATTACAAAGCAATTATTATTATCAATGATATAGTTATGAGTAATATTATTATAATATGAATATTTAGTTCTTATTTTATTGATTAATTAATATCATAAATTTAATTGAATAATATTTTAGTATAATATTATTGGATAATTATATTAATAATTAGTATTTGAAATTTAATTTGAATTTTTGATTCGAATTTCAATTTAAATTTCTATTTGAATTTCAGTTTGAATTTTGATTTGAAATTCAATTCAATTTATAATTTTATTGAATATTTAGTTTTTATAAATATAGTATGTATTTTAGCTAGTAATAAAAAAATAAAAAATTCCATAGTTTTTAGGATCTCAAAAATAATTAATAACAATTAAAAACATGTAATAAATCAATAATAAATTTGTTTATTAATAAAATTATATATATTTATTATTATATTATAATTTTATAATAAAACTATATATTTATTACATAACATTCCTTAATAAACACCCCCAATATAAATTTCAGATCTCATTCTAACAGATTATATTGTGAACACACTGTTATTATCATTCTAGATTCATTATAATCATGATATAATACTTGAAGCATTATATTTAACTATACCATTTATACTCTCTCACTTATTATTATTAATAGATATTATTATAATTATCCTGATTAAATAATCTATTATAATATTATAAATTTTTTTTTATATAACCTTATGATAATCTAGAATGGTAACAATATATATTTTGGATTATTTAATCAATGTGTGGATAAGGTAAAGTAATCTAGATTAAAGATGGGATCACAATTAGTTGCAACTTGGTTACAATTCTTTGAATTGACTATCATAATTAATTGTAATTAAATTGCAATTCTCTAATTAAATACTGCAAGTCACAATTAATTGAGACATTATTTTTAGTCTAGATATATTATTATTCAAATTAAATGATGATTATAAAGGAATTTTTTTATTATAATTAATATATATTATGAAAATAAAATTGGATGATTATAGAGAGAGATGATTATAAAGAGATTTGATTGTAATTCTGAATCAGAATTGGTCATGATTTTCGATCGGAATCACATGACTAAAAACTTTTTCGCCGTGGCTACTATTTTTCTTGGTTATACACAATATGACAGTACGAAATAGAGGAGTGACTCTTGAAGAATGGGAATCAAAAACGCAATTAACAGAACTACAAAAACAAAGTGTTTTAGAGATACAAGATGCTTGTCTTGAATTACCTTTGCCAGAAGGAGTATGTAAAGTTCATGGGTCGTGCTTCTTTCATACTCTTCAAAACCTTTAATTATCTTTTAATAACCAACTTCATTATGTCAGTATTTACACGACATAGGAGGTGGAACTGGAACCCCGCAGTTAGTTTCTTCTCCTAGCCTAAAAGAAAACTACCGCACCTCACCATATCCACGACTCACTCCCTCGCCACTGCCAAAATCACGGTCCACTACAAACCTGCTTGCCGAACTAGCAGCGGAAGCAGCCGCTGCAGTAGCTTCATCGACTGACGCGTCGTCTCTTGGGATTTCACAACCTATTGAAACAACTCAACAGTTTTTCGATTGGTTTGCTAAAATGGAAACTGATATGGAGAAAGATCAAGAGGATGTTTATAGGTTGGTGGTAACATTTCTGTAAAATCAATTTTTGATATTTTGATATGAGTTTATATATAATAAATTTTGATGACTTATTTCAGAAAAATAATCTATTAATAATTTATTGAAGAAACTTCCTGGCCGTTATTACCATGTATCGTCAATCATGTGATAACTTTCTAAGTCAGATTGACTCGACTGTCAAACTTTTTCATGATCTTGATGGAAATTTTCGATTCGTAGAAGAACGTACAAAGGCGTTGCAAACTGCATGTGAGAAACTTTTGGAGGAGCAAGTAATTATTTTTACGACCGAGATCTTTTTATATATAACACATACATTAAATTTCTTTGATATCCTTACAAAGAATCATCTGGAGGTGTTGGCGGATGCAATGGCTTCCAAACTCGCATACTATAACGAACTTGAAACGATATCTGATCTCTTTAGCTCTCTCGGGGAGAATATTTGTGAAAAGGAAGAATTTCTTCCGATGCTTTCCAGGTTAGATGAATGCTTAGAGTACATGCAAGGAAATGTAGTTATTTTTTTTATTATACATTTATAATTAAAAGTTTTCCGAGTTTTTGTAGTATGTGGTTGCATATAGTGATTGAATTATCGTTGCCTTTTTTTATTGTTATTTTGTTTGGGATAGTTAAGATATCGCGACTCTGAGCCATATCTAATAAGTTTTCGACAATGCATGACTCGTGGAATGAACTTGATAAAGATTACTTTTGTTGGGATTATTAAAGGACTCGGAATAGAGATTGCCAAAAAGACCAATCAGGTGAGGACATTAGTTTACTCATGCAATGGGATCCTTTTTAGTTGGTTTTTCTCGAGAAAAAAAAATAATTTCCGTTACTTTAAAAGCCTTTAAACCTCGAATCTCAACAAGAATTATTTTATTCGAAATTCCGGTCCTTGGCTCCTAGACTTAAGCCGCTTTTAAGTGAGATAGAAAAAAGATGTCCGGCTTATGGAGAGTAAGTAAATCTTATTTAAACATTTCTTTTATTATTATCATTTCTCATCATTTTCATGTAATATCAATAGATATACTTCATTGCTAAGTGACTGTTATAATGCATATTTTTCGGTGCGTCAGCAATTGCTGATCCCAGCAATTGTTGCTCAGATACAAACAATGGGATCTGGTGGATCGGATATCTTGGCTTTTGTAATCTTTTTTCGCATTATTATTAATCAATGTAATAATCATAATAATTGGTAATATTGATTAACATATATATATTTAAGACACGCAATGGATACAGTTATATGAAAAGCCTTTGTTCTGATGAGTACTCTTTGTTCCATGAATTTTTCTCTACAGGTGGAGATGACTTGTAGTAAGTATGTTAAACACATTTATTTTAGTTTGATTTGATAATGTGTTTGTATAAAATTTTTTTAGTGGCAATTTAGATTTGCTGTGTAGCTATCTCTACGATGAGCTTCGTCCACTTATTATCCATGAAGCACATATTGATACATTATCCGAGTTATGCACGATATTGCAGGATCATGCGATCCATGATAAGCAACTTGCAGGTATGCACTCGCTTTGCACGAATTTCATTTTCTCTTGTTTAAAAAGATGTTTTATTTATATATAGAAAAAGGAAAATCTGGACTACGATTCAGTTTTTTAATTCGGAATGTACTACAAGATGCTCAACAAAGACTCGTGTTTCGAGCACAAACTTATATCGACAGCAATATAAAAAAATTTGTGCCACAGCCCAATGACCTCGATTACCCAAATAAACTTGAAGGTACTATTACTGCTTTTCTGAAACTGTGTGAGTGTGTGATTCTTAATTTGACTTTTATTTTAGATTCGTCCGAAATTACTGCTGGTGACGAGACATCAAATATTGAATTGGAGCCAACAGCAACCAACATAGCAACTGCTCCTACCACTACTATTACTAATACAACAATAAATTCTTCAGGACCTGCCTTATTGCCAGTACAACAAGAACATGGTGATGATGATGTTAATAACGAAGATAACAGATCAAATATCTCTACATCATCATTCTTTAACAAAACTGAAACGACAGAGAATTATCGCGGATGTTTTCCGACATTGCAACGGACTTTGTGGATTCTTTCAAAACTTTATTTATGCATTAATGTGCGTTTATCCTTATGATAATATATATGTATCGTCAGTATTTTTCCTTATTTTTTTCCTATTCACCGAAATGTTCTTTTATTAGGATTCTATATTTGATGGTATCGCGCAGGAGGTTGTTCAACTCTGTTTGCAATCCTTATTGACGGCAAGCGAAACTATAACTAAAAAGGTAACAATAGCACTTCAATTTTATAATTCCCGTGTCTTATTTATAGTAATCAAATCATCTTCATTTCAGAATAAATTAGACGGACAGCTTTTTTTGATAAAACATCTTTTAATATTGAAAGAGCAGATTTCAGCATTCAAAACTCAGTTTATTCATGATGAAAAAGATTTGGATTTTTCAGAGATGACTGGTAAATAAATAAATCATATTGAAAGTTTGGTTTTGCTAATTTTTTTTATAAGAGGTGCTTATATTATTACTTATTATATTAAAAAAAAGATGCAATTAACGAAATTCTACAAAACAAGTATTCAATTCTCAGGCCCAATACTTTGTTCGGGCTGGCACAAAAGGGAATACCGAAAGTTGTGGAAAGTAGAGTCGATTCTAAATTGGTGTGTACGATTATAAATTATTTTATCTAATTATCAAATTTCTCAATAATTATATAATCAAGCCACAATAATTTTTGAATATCAACCAATAATTTACTAGGAGGTTGATAAAAAACTAAAACGTGTCTGCGAAGAATTTATTTTGGATAACGCCAAGGAAGCTGTCGATCCTTTATCATCTTTTTTATTGAAGGCAGGTTTCAACAAATATTCGAAATTTTCTTAAAAATAATCTATTTATTGGATTTTTGGTTGCTGCCATAGGTATCAGCGTTTAGAATGAGAAATGATCTAAAGCCTGCGCATCAGCAAACCGTGCTGAAAAATCAAAGTTTTGCTCAATTAAGTAAATAATTATATATAAGTCTAAATTTTTTATATGAAAAAGTGCTTGTTTATTCGAGACGATTAGTTGATCAACAAATTCTATGATATTTATAGAAAACATTATCCAAGTATACGAGGAATTTCAAACTGCTGTGAAATTACGACTCCGATTTATCATTTCAAAACTATCTCAATATCTTAATGACACTAAAACGGAAAATGTATTACTTAAGCCAATGCAGGTTTGTTTTTATTCTATTCGTATTACCTGATTACGGGATCATTTTTACGTATTCATTGTTTATTTAAATACCAGAATCACATTATCGAATCATATCAAGCATTTTACGATATCATCGAACTAGAATTCGATATGGTCAAACTACAAAGTTCGCTGAGTTCCGTGGAGAACGTCAAAATTTGGGTCGAAGATCCTGATTCTTGGCAAGATGAGCGAGAAGAAAGTGAAGACGTAGTGTGGTATTCATGAGAAGTGATAATGTCAAGCACAGAATATGCCTCAAAGACTATTACATGGGTAGTGTTCGTCTTCAGATCAATCTTGCAAACTAACTAAAAATTAATATCCAATACTAAGATTTCAGGGGTTACCTCTTCAAAGCAAATAATTTATAAAAATACAGCTACTACTTTAAGAATGAATTGATCAAACCATCTTTGTAGTAGAAAAGAAAAATGTTAAATTACGCCTTTGTGTCAACTATTGGATATATAGCTAGGAATGTTCCCCAAACTAAAATTTCAAGAAAATGCCAAATCCCAAATTAATATCTCAAATATAATTTGATTGGGAAAATTTTAAAATTGAATTTTCTTTTTAATAAAACTTTATATATCAAATTTCAAAATGAATTTTAATTTGGGCTGTGAGAAAATCACTAATCCGGGCAATCTGAAATTTCATAATGTCATTCTATATCCAGAGGCATATATACAAAACTCCCGAATGTACGAATAAATAAATGTGTTTTTTCGTATTTCCAAGTATTAAAATAAAGAGAATTAGCGAAATAGAAATAATCTTTTCATATAAAATATTTTTTCTTTATATAACGGATAATCTAATTGTTGTAATATGTAAATGGATATAGTTTTAATTATATTTCCATGCCCAAAATCGATCTAGTATCTCTTCTTCTCGTAACTTCATCTAATAAAAATTGATTAAAAAATAGCAAAATTCACATTCTCGAAATATCCCAAAAAAATACCTCTTCCCATTCAACATCCGTTTCATGATCGTACCCCAGCAAATGACATATTCCATGCACACACAAAACCGGCAGACGTTTCTGGAATTTTTGATCATGTTTTTTGCACCAATGTTTCACGTACTCTACGGATATTACCAAGTCACCGAGATTTCGGAAATCTGGTGTTTCGGGGTGTGGTAAAATACCTGGGGAAAGTGCCTTTTGTTGATGGATCAATAAAAAAATATAATTTGTTGTTTTAGAAATAATTATCGACGCCCTTTATATAACTCATAGCAACAAACATTAAAGAAGAAAACGGAAAATACTGTAGTAAAAGGAAAAGAAAGTATATCAGTAGGTTTTGCTTTATTTCGATATCGATTGTTCAGATGCCTTATATATCGGTTTCCTGCCAAATGTACGCCTAAATCCCAGTCTGGAAATCTTGCTAATGTTAAGAGTTTCTCTAAATCACGTTTGAGGGTCTTGGGTATCGGCAAGAAACGTTGCGTATTTTTTACAAGAACTGTCATATTTTTAATCTATTGTAAAGATTTGATTTTTTTTATGTTGACGCAGAATTTTCGTAATTTCATCCAATACATTTTGTGTACCTTAATAGTTGAGATCTTGTAAAACCTCAAATTTTGAAAATCTTTGTAATTAATTAAAATGTAATCGGTTGAAAATTAACACGTGACTAATGGGAGATGCAAAATTTATTATTCGAATTATATTTTTACACATAATGAGCATTTTCCAAATGGCAAATAATTTATTAGGAAAAAACTTAATCATACAAAGGTAGGATCACCGGGGACGACAGGATTACCCGGTGAATTTGCACCCGACGACGATTCAGAATCTGATTCAGAATCTGATGATGGTGAGTTAGAGCCACCACCACCAGGCAAAACTTCAGTAGTCTGGACTGATGACGTACCAGCAGCATCAAGATTAACAAAGCTACTCAGTCCACTCAGCTCGTGTTGAAATTCTTCCGTTGATGTCATATTTGATTTGGTACTGGAATAACGAAACGATGAATAATCTCTCTAAAAAAGAATTAAGATAATAATTTTGAGACTTACGATCCAACAGGTCGTCCACGTTTTCGTTTTTTCATCGGTTGGCTGGGCAAGGTTTGCTTCATTGGAGCACAAGTATTGCAAAACCATTTTCCTTTCGGCACTTTCTCTAATCCCACACAACCGATATGGAACCACTCATATGGGCAATCCTGGTAAACAAAAAAAGACAATTTCCAATACTTTCGTAATATAGTCACAAATAAAATTCATCTGATTTTCTACAATAAATTACCTCCCCATCACACCCAATCATCTCGCCAAAACTGACTTGACGACAATAA
This sequence comes from Ambispora gerdemannii, assembly GCA_910591945.1. Lineage (NCBI taxonomy): Eukaryota > Fungi > Glomeromycota > Glomeromycetes > Archaeosporales > Ambisporaceae > Ambispora > Ambispora gerdemannii. The sequence continues at coordinate 3,338 of CAJVPL010000696.1, read as the reverse complement.
CAATAAGTAGGCTCCGAAATAGCCATAGCCGTAAAACTCGAGGTCGCTAAAACTTCTTCGGTGAATGTCATGTCTTCAGATCCGCCAAAATCTAAGCCGACAAAATCACTAAAAGTCTGTTGTTGCTGCTGCTGTTGTTGTTGCTGTTGTGATGATGTTCCGCCGGGTGTAGGGCTACCATTAAATTGATAATCCTCCGATGTAATGCGAAATTTGATTCCACGTCCTCCTATAGTATTATTACCGTTGTTATTTGCATTTGGATTATTAATTGGAGTTCTACTTCTTGGCGTGACATACACATAAATGCATAAGGCAAGGTGTTAATACATAGAAAGTCATAACTGTAATCGAGTATGGTGTCTCATCACCTATTCGGGGATTTATTGTTTATTTTACCTTGATCCTCTTTTCCTACCACCCCCAGCATTATTCAACCCTGATTTACGACCTGCTTAATAAATGAGCACAAGCAATTTTAGACCAATTCTGTATATTATATTAATATAATATAGATTGATTATTATGATATATCCCATTTAAATACTGACGTCCTCTTATACTAGCTAATTGATTGGATGATAAGCCACCACCATTTTGAGGATTCGGCAATAAAGGTAATGCTGAATATTAGAAATGATACCATTTAAATTCAACTAACATATTTGGCAGAAGCACAGTAGCAGCAGTAATAATTATGACAGATATGCGCTAAAAGATGATAGATGATAGGAAGATTCTAGAGTGAAAACATACAAAATTGTGCATCCTCGGATTCAAAACTCGGTGAGCGGCGAGCAAGAGACTCAAAATCGAAATTTGGTTGGTTATGGATGGATAAAGAGTTGCTGTTGATTAACACTGACCCTCCATTGTTATTTCCATGTATTGTGGTAGGTGTATAATTAGGAAGTGTATGATTCGGAAACAGTGCTACAAAATCATCGTCCATACGTTTAAGATGTCGTCGAACCTTAATTGAAATATCAAACCTAAAACTATTAGTTACCCCCCAATTGATGATTATCGTGATATGAAATTAAGGAATTGTTAATAAAACGAAAAATATTCACCAGATTGAGTGCCTTTCCAACTAAATCGACTTTTTCTTCCGATAGAAGAATCGCCCTGTCATAACCTTCACGAATAATTTGTTTGAGTTCACTCTCTGTGTATTTTTTATCCTCGCTCGCGCCATCCAACATTCTTTTTTTACTTGGATATCGCGAGTCATCGTCATCGTCATCCTCGCTGTCTTCATCCGATGACAAGCTGTCCATCATATTCCATAATTTCTTTTGTAGAATCTTCATCCTCCTCCGGATATCTAACAATCATGATTGCAAATCGATCGTCAATGTTTGAATCACGCAAGGTGAATTATTTTGCTTTATCACAAACAGTTGTATCGAGTGATACCTTCTACTTCTTTGTCTTTATTTTCTATTTCATGAAATATATGCTGAATTTCTGGTGAAAGATTATCAATACCTATAAAAGAGACCAAACTTCACTTAAGAAAACCGAATTGATGCACGACAGGAAATCAGAGAGATATCGATCAGGTAATTCTTAACATACTTGCTAGATATTCTAGTAAATACTCGTTTGCATCAACAGCAGGATCAGTCATTTTAAAAATTAGTGTAGTTAAAAACAAGTTATAGCTTTATTAATAAAAGTGTCAGTTTCTAACGCGCCAACCATTTTTTAGACATTACCGTTACATTACACAATATGATTTCCAAAATACAGTGTGATTTAATCACGTGATACCAATCAACAAAAAAATTCGGTTTATGGGGTTTACTATAGTCATAATACAAAAAAATACGTCAGTACCTATTTTGCCGTGTATAAGCAACCAGTGACATTGCCCTTTTTTAGTAATTTTTTAATTTATTACATGTATTTATTGTATTAAGTATCACATATTTATATGTAAACATTTATTTGTCACCGGTTGCTTATACACGGCAAAATACGGTATTCAAAATTACCTTGGACTTATATAATCGTTGATATTTCGAAAAACAAAACATTTCTTGATGTACTGCGCCATATTATCACGCGATCCTCGAACCTCGAGGTCAGGGCCTTGTTGCTCTAATCAAATTATCGATTGCAAATTATGTAGCCATATGGCAAGTTTGACAAACACATCAATTTACTATATGCCGTGAGAAAGAGAATACATCGGAAATGGTTTTTAAATCTTACATTGAGCAAAAATCGTGCAAATCTTATAAATGTATATACATATACGATTATGTGTCAAGACATTCACCGAAATCCTCGATATCTAATGAACGCTTATCTTGTTGATTCTAAAGACGCACCATGCTGAGGAAGCACATACTTTTCGAGAAATTCCTCAGCTTCCTCCTCTCTGCTCAATTCCGAATGGCATTACATTAAATTCGTACATGCCTTGTTGTGTGGTGAATGCAGTCTTTTCCCGATCTTTGGGATCCATCTCGACTTGCCAGATCCACTAGCCAAATCAAGCATTGAGAACCATTGTGATCCTTCAAGCAAGTTGAGAATTTTATTGATTCTTGGTAACGGGTAAGCATCTTTTTTAGGGGAACACTAAAGCCAGGTAGTGTGGCTTAGCATCAATTTACCAAGTTCACTGGAAATTTTGCTAGACAAGGAGCTAGTCCCTACAAAGACATTACATCTAAAATTTCGCGCATTTTTACTTGGAGGTTTGGAAGCTATTCGTTTGTTTTGAATTTTGTATGTTACACATGATCCTGCAATTAGATTGGTCAAATATGTAATTTGATTAACGGATCCTTATATTTAGCATGTCACACGTTTTCGATGTTACGAATCTATCTAGAAACGAAGAAGCTTCAGTTGTTTTTGGCTTAATAGAATCTTAAAGTGTAATCATTTTTATCTTTGTGCCATAATGAATTTTTTCTAGTAGAAACAGAAGAGAATACTTAGCTATGCAATCAACTTCCGCAACAGCAACACGTGTATTCAACACATTCTAAAATCAATGAAAATTGTAAATATTCGTCCATCTAATATCATTCATCATAAGATACTTGAGTTTAAACAAAGAATAACACAAATGCTGTTCATTTACGCCTTTTAAAGTTGGTATAATTTCTACATCGGGGGCGTTTTATGTTAATAAACTTTCACGCTCTAAATATAATGAAACAGTCACTTTAGGATGTAATATCTTGATGTCTAGTGATCGGATTTGAGCGAAAATACTACCATTTGACTCATTTAGTCGAGGTGAATCGAATGGTAGTATTTGTGTTCGAATTTGATCACTGGGTGTCGAGATAAGAGACCGTTTCATTTTTTGACGA